>JAOTQR010086363.1:0-80750 GCA_025774065.1 Solanum ossicruentum
AAATAAATTTGGCAATGTCCCTCTTCATGCCTCCCCACCAATACATATCCCTCAAGTCTCTATATATTTTGGTGGAACTGGGATGAATAGACTAAGAAGAATTATGGGCCTCTTCAATGATCTTCTGCCTCAAACTATCAACACAAGGCACACACAACCTACCTTGGTTCCTAAGGGCATCATCTCCCCATTAGGAGAAAACCTCTACTTTGCCCTCTTTCATCAAGGCCTTTAATTCAAGCAAGGAGGAGTCAAGATCTTCTTTTGTTATCACCTCATCAACCAAAGAAGACTTAGACCCATCAATAACCACAACACCATCACTACCAACCAGTTCTAACCTAACCCCCAATCTATCCAATCTTTGCAGCTCCCTAGCCATTTCCCTACCATCACCATCAACATGAGCTAGGCTACACATGGACACCCGACTCAAAGCATCTTCCATCACATTTACCTTACCCGGATGATAATGGGCACTCATGTCATAATCTTTGAGAAGTTCTACCCACCTTTTTTGTCTTAAGTTGAGATCTTTTTGAGTGAAGAGATATTAGAGAATCTTATGATTGGTGAATACATCAACATGCGGCCCATACAAATAATGATGCCAAATCATTAATGCAAACACTATGATGGCCAATTCAAGATCAAGGGTAGAGTAATTCCATTCATGCACTTTGAGTTGCCTAGAAGCATAGGCTATAAGCTTACCATTTTGCATTAGCACACAACCCAAACCAACTCTAGATGCATCACAATACACAACAAAACCCTCAAACCCATCAGTTAGTGACAATATAGGAGTGGACACAAGCTTTTCTTTCAATGTTTTGAAGCTCTCTCACAATCATTGGTCCACACAAACTTAACCTTCTTTTGAATAAATTTTTTCATAGGTGAAGCAATGGAAGAGAACTCGTTCACAAATCTTCTATAGTAACCTGCAAGGCCCAAGAAGCTCTTAATATCCAATGGGGTCAATGGACTAGGCCAATTTCTAATCAGATCGGTTTTCTTAGGATTGACTTTTACACCATCCCCCAACACCTCATGATCCAAGAATGCAACCTCCTTCAACCAAAATTCACACTTACATATTTCACATACAATTTTTGCTCCCTTAATCTTTGTAACACAACCTCAAATGACCAATATGCTCCTCCCTACTCTGTGACTTGATCAAAATATCATTAATGAAGACCATAACAAAGGAATCAAGGTAAGGTTTGAAGATCCTATTCAGTAGGTCCATGAAGATGGTCGGTGCATTTGTCAACCTAAAAGACATCACCACAAGCTCATAATTCCCATATCTAGTCAGGAAAGCCATCTTAGGAATATCACCCTAACTCGATGATACCGGGACCGAAGATCAATCTTAGAGAAGAAGCTATCCCTTTGCAATTGAACAAGTCATCAATTATTGGAAGAAAATATCTATTCTTTATAGTGACCCTATTGAGTTGCCGGTAGTCAATGCATATTCTAAGTGACCTATCCTTCTTTTTCACAAACAACACCAGGGGAACTCCAAGGTGATTGACTAGGTGTAATAAATCCTTTCTCCAACAAATCCTTCAATTGCTCTTTTAACTCTTTCAACTCCGTCAGGGCCATATAGTAAGGGGGAATGGAGATAGGTTGAGTATCTTGAAGGAGATCTATGCCAAAATCAATCTCCCTTTCGGGAGGGACATCGGGAAGGTCATTTGAAAAGACATCAATAAACTCATTTACAACCGGAACTAACTCTATGGAAGGGACTTTGGACTCTACATCTTTAACCATCACAAGTTGGTAAAGACACTCTGTAGAGATCAATTTACTGGGTTTAATGCATGAAATAAATCTACCCTTAATAACCATATCTTGACTTTCCTATTTAAGGAAGTGTTCATTAGGAAATTGAAACTTGACCCTACAAGTTCTACAATCAATAGAAGCATAGAAGGCATGCAACAAATCCATCCCAAGAATGACATGAAAATTAACCAGGTCTAATTCAACAAGATCATAAGGCAACAACTTATGTAAATTTCAAATGGGACAATTTCCATAAGCATTCCTAGCAACAATAGAGGCACCAATACGAGCAGACACTTCATATGAATCATGCAACAACTTAGGGACAACATGGATCTTTTTAGCAACAAAATGGGAGTAAAGAGTGGCACCCAGATCAATCATAGCATAAACATCAAATTCAAAGATTTTCAACATAATGATAACAACATCGGGGACTCACCAACCCCTTGCCTCCCATGTAGAGCACAAAATCGATTGTGCCTAGGGCACCACCTTAAGGACCACCTCTCCCCAATGGGACTTCATTAGCACCCAGACTTTGCCACGATTTCTGAGACAATCTAACTTCTTATGCCCAAACTCCCCATAACCAAAACATTCATTAGAACCTTTCAAACATAGGCCTTTATGACCCTTCCCACATGTAGGACATATATCAATAGGAGCCACAATACCACCACCTAGAGGCCTAGGGAGGTCATTGGCAAACCCCCTATCAGTAGCATGGTGAGACCCTTGGCTTTGAAGGAACCGACCACCCCTTTGGAACTTACCCCTAAGACAGGCCCTCTTAGACTCATGTCCCCTTCTCTTCCTCAATTTCTCCTCCTCCATTTGCTCCACATAGATCATCAACCGTGACAAGTCCAAGTCACTAATTAGCATAGCGGACCGACATTCTTCACTTACCAAATCAGATACCCCCATCACAAACTTGTTCATCCTAGATGTAGGATTGGCCACCAAATAAGGAGTATTCTTTGAAAGTTGCTTAAACTTGAGGGCATACTCCCTCACAGTCATAGCATCTTGTTTGAAGTTCATAAACTACACCAACTTAGCTTCCCTAAGCTCAAGAGGGAAAAATCAATTAAGGAAAGCCAATTTGAGCTCCTCTTAAAGCACCACATTACCAATCCCCTACTCACCCTTCCGTTGATCTTACCATGTTTGAGCTACCCCTTTGAGTTGGTACACCACCCAACTCCACTTTTTCATTTGGCCCAATACTTATGATATTCAAGATCTTGTAGACCTCATCAATGAAATCTTATGGATCTTCATCCACCTTTGACCCATAGGACACCGAAGGATTCACCCTTATGAAATCTCTTACCCTAGATCCCCGGGTAGAAGTTGAGGGGCTTAGGCCGCTTGATTTACATGGTTGGCCGCAACTTGGGCAAGTATAGTAAGAGCATCTCGGAGCTCACCATTGTTAGGTTGCTCCTTAGGAGTTTAGACCCTTCATCCTCAAGTGTTTAACATGATCTAGCATAGCGAAGTACCATTGTTAGGGGGAAAACTTACAACAACTCTAAAGCATGACTTAGGACATGAAGAAGGGAAACATTTCCTAAAACGCCTCACAGGCTCCTATTCATAGTCATGGAGCGCTTCAAAATCATAAAATAAATCTAATTAATGTGGTATGTTGCACCCCGAGGATCTATCAACCTGGTGCTCTGATACTAAGTTTGTCACGATTTAAGCATAGGGCCTCGATGTGACACGACGCAAGAGGAACCCGATGGGACCCAAAGCAAGCCTCTGAGAGCATCATTACACATTCTTGGTCACGGAAGCAATACATCAACCACCAAAAGATAAAATAATGGGGAAATTGGGGCTAAAGGAAAACACTTCCATATCATCATAATCAAGAGACAAGAGTCAAGTGCATATCATAGATGCATAACATGTCTCTAATACATAGATAAGAGTGGGGCCAAGACAAAGTAACAGGGCTCACCTTTATAGTCAAAACAGACAATAAGAAGAATGTGTCAATACATAATAGGAGAAACATAGAATAAGGTCCCCGAGATGGAGGACTCACCAACTAGCTTGAGTAATGATGAACTAGCCACGTGGAGGAGAAGAATGATCAACTTGAGAACCAATTTCTACATGGTGATATCTTGTAGGCATAGAGTATCCTCAGTATATTTGAATGTACTAAGTATGTAGAGTGCAATGCAAACAAGAATTAAGCATAATAATCAAAATGAATAATAATACGCAATAGGCATACCAAAATAATATGACATACATGATCAATTCATAAGTAAAACGTGCTTAAGTAACTCATATTCATATAGGATATCATATGTGTAGAAGAGACCAAGCTAGATTTTCAAATATACAACCCTTTGGTAGGTTGGTAAAGATGCGCACCATCACTTAGGTGGATAAGTATGAACCCTCATCTAGGTTGGTGATAATGCCGCCCCATCACTAAAGTGGAGAATTACAGACCCTTCCCTAGATTGATGAATACAAACATCTATCTAGGTTAGTGAGAATACCGCCCCATCACCAGGTGAAGAAGTACAAACTCTTCCCTAGGTTGATGAGTACAAACCCCCATTTAGGTTATCCTGGTTCTTTGTCCCCCCGGATTAGGCATGGTCTAATGCAACACTTTAAGTAGAGTATATCATATACATAATCTCATTCCGTCACCATATAATCAATCATAACTTATCTCGAGCTTTGGACCTTCAACTTTTCAAGAAACCACATCCAGACATTTTATCGAACACTTAGAGGATGTTTAATGCTAGTATAGATACATAAAATAAAGATGAAATCATGCAAGAAAATCCATTGTAAAACCATCAATCAATACCTTACAACACTTTCAAGTAATATACATCAAAACCCCGACTCAATTCTTACATTGGATCAAAGATTTATGGCTCAAAACATGGCAAAACAATCACAACAATACATAGCTTTAACATAGTGTGCAGCAAAATTTCATAATAATCAAACCAATTTGTAAATCAACTTTAAATCATACAATTTGAGTAAAGGGAGGCTTGGTTATCATGGGTGAAAGAAACCCACATACCTTATCTTAGATATGAACTTGGTCAAGATTGGAGATGGAGACATGGAGCTCAAAGAAGAACCTTGAAGGAGAATCTTAGCTTGGGATGAGGTTTTGGGACATGAGTTTAGAGAGTGAAAAGATGAATAAGTGTTTGAGTTAGTATTAGGGAATGTTTAGGATGATATGAGGGTGAAATTTGGATAAGTATAGGTAAAAACACGTTTGGGAATACTTAGGCCTAAGACTTAGAAGTCTTGGACAAAACTAAAAAAATAGTCTCTAATTAACACAGTGGCACGTCGCGAAGGCGATGCGAAAACCTTTTTGGAAAATGACATTTGGGAATTCTGAATTTTGATACGGTTGCTCTAAAATCGGGGTTAGACACTTTTTCACCTACTTTTGACCCCCTGAACAACAATATGAAGTCGGATTTTTGAAATTACAAATGGATTTTGAGATATATAGAATTTGAAATTACAAGCATTCCGAGGCACATTTTCTCACACCTTTTAGGGTCATTTCAAGTGATATCATGCATGGCCTGACCAACCACAAGTTGGGGGTTGGAGAAACCATGATATGGTTGGAGATAGGTATGTTCCACCCCATGATTGGGTGAAGATACTAATCAATTGGTGAATGCAGATAATCTTCGGACTGAAGATATGTTAACCCAAATCTTGAACAAGGTGGAAGCCTCCGACGAAGTCTTTAAGGAGATTAGGCTTGAGTTGTCACAGTTGAGTCAAACAATAATGTCACATTTAGCTTCTATCATGCACTTGGAAACTCAGCTTGGAAACATATCGACTTATCTCAATTATCTATCAGTACTCATAGTGGAAAAGTGGTAGAAGGCACAAAAACATTGCTCATTGTTAAAGAAGGTCAGAATGAAGTGGAGATGATGAAGGTGCAGTGAATGTTGAAATAGATAAGAGTGTAGCTAATGATGGAAATGATATTGCTCTTTGCAATCTCGAGAGTAATGAACAAGAGAAGAGTAGGATGATGTCGTGAATATCAAGAAAACATTCCCTATCAATTCAAGTTCTATGGTGAGGTTGAAAGCACCTCAAGTCAAGATTATTCCTCTATTCCCTCAACAATTGAAGAAAAAAGATGAGGATGCCAAATTTCAAAAATTTCTTTCTATGCTCAATTCTTTGTCCATAAATGTTCCCTTGGTTGAAGCATTAACTGAAATGCCAAGATATAGCAAATTTTGGAAAGAGTTGATATCAAATAAATGAACCCTTGAGTGTGAGAAGGTGAGCAGGATTTTGTGAGTTGATGATCCTGTTTGGGGACCCAAATTGATAGAAATCATTTGGGTGATATATTACTATGATTTCAAAACCATTTTGTGATACATATATGTGATTGGATTGGGTTTTTGATTCATCTGGAATAGCTTGAAATTTTTGGTATGTATGTTGTGGGCTAGGGCTAAATATGAGTGATTTGCCACCTAGATGTTAAGTATTAGTTGGTATTGACTCAATTTTGGCTTTGATACCCTATTGAATGCTTTAATCTGAGATAGTGCCATCATTATAATAATGCTTGAATGAACTTGAATGCTTGTTGTATTGATTGCTCTGTTGGGCTATGGGTGAAGTCCGAGTAACCCCAAAACCTTTTATAGCAAAGTGCACTTGCCCTATGATAGATTAGATGACATCATTCTTAAAGGTAAGTCATCGATTTAATGAGTTTATAGCCATGTTGATCGTGTGAATGTAGGAGCAAATGAATGAACATGTACTTGTTATTGAATGTAGGTTAGTGTATGATCATTCCCATTGTTTTCATGAAAAGGGATCAAATTTTGAATGTGTGGGTGTTGACCTTGCTAGTCATCTTCTGCGATGGTTATTTTGACCGTCGAATTGGTTTTGGGTTCTTCTTTCAAAGCCAGATTTTTCCTCCATTAAATCATCAAGGTATGTGGGTTTTGATTCTAGAAACCTTTCCTCCAAAAATTTCAACCTTTCCTCTCCCTTATCTATTTTCAAGTCATGGATATTTATGGATGTTTTTGTGAACTCTATCATAAGATAATATTGCGAAGAGATTTATGATATTTTACCTTTGTATATGTTTATTCACTAAAAAACCATGTGAAATTTATGGATTTTTGTAAGGGTTTGATGATACCCTAGCTACGTCTTATGATGCTTTGGATGGGTTATTTTTGAATAATGCTCAAGTGATTTATTTTTTTTCATGTCAGTTACTCAAAAATTGCATGGTTTTAAACTTATGTATATGTACCCACCATGATTTCATTAAAGATGTACGCCAAGCTTCTATGTTTATGAAAACCTTATGGAAAGTCATGCAAACTATGAATGATATAAATTTTGAAAGGGCTATTATGCATGCTATGAGATATGAGAGTATTATGAAAGTTATGAAAGTTATGAAGGCATATATTTGATATTATGAAGCTTTAGTTTTGATGAACTACTGTATGAAATATTATGATATTATGATGCTTTGTATATTATGGTCGTAAGTATGATATGATATTCCTTCGGATTGAGACCTAACACCTAGAGGACCTAGATAGATAATCATTGTTCCTTAACTATGTTGCCACAATAGAATTATGAATTGGCTTATGAATAAATATAGTTTATGTTACATGATTGACCAAAAAGGATGGTGTTCCATTATGGCACATATTAGTTAAATACCTAAATGGGTAGTGTTCCCATAAGGTTGTTGTGATAAGATAACCGAAAAGTGTGGTGTCCTCAAAAGGTGTTTATGAAGCATTTTTGAAATGAGAGAGTTCTCGTAAGGTGAGTGTTTGGTTGACCTTTGTAAAGTAGACCACTACTAGTCAGTATGGAGTGAACATCAAGATTCCAAGTAGTAGTTCGCTTGGTCTTAAATGTCATTTATGGTCCCTTCACATCTATTTATGATATGTTATGTGACCTGATGATTCCTCAGGCATATTTGGACTAAGGGAAATGAGCATTCATAACATATTGAACTTATAACCATTGATTATGATTATGATTTAATTATGGCTTATGTTCCTTGTTACATTGCACCCCTTATACTAAGTACATTCCAAGTTCTAACGCATAATTTTTAACTAAATGATTTAACCATATAGGGATGGCAACTTTTATCCATCCTCCTTGTAAGGACTCATACTTTGTACGATTTCAAGGGAGCTTGGGAATTGGGTTTCAAAAAGTTTGGGACCAAGGTAATGCTTCATGGAAGCCTTCATAGTCCGTGTGGTGCTATACTGATCGTGTGGAGCCTTTTTGAAGTGGATCTTGGCGTTTTTGTGGGGTGTGAGGGCCTTATTGTGGAGTTTGTGACCTAGGCATACAACAGTAAGACCTAATATGGTCTGTGTGAGGCCATACGAACCTTGTGGTAGACCGTATGATAGCCTTAGGCTTGAGACTCCATGATTTTAAGTTAAGGCAAGTCACACGGTCCCTCTCACGGACTGTATGGTTCTCCACAGTCTGTGAGACCCTTCCATATAGGTGCTAGAATTAAACTTTTCTACGTATTGGATCACCATCTCGGAACTTCGTCATAGAGAATTTTTCTAACAAAGTGGTATAAAGAAGTACACGAACAGCGTGGCTTGGTACGGTCCGTATAACCCTTTTGTATGAGTTCGCTGTATTGAATTTTTCTAAGCATGTATTTCCATCTCGGACCTTCGTCAAGTGGAAGGTTTTTATGTGTTACATCATGGGCAAGTATATGGTCTGTATGATGCCTCAAGGACCGTATACCCCCCCCCTTGAGCCTTGACTTCAATATTTCTACTCATTTCATAGATCATGTTTTCATAATTATGGCTCATTCTGAGGGTCTTTTGTGACCTTCTATGCTACCTAATGATATTCAATTGACCTATACTTTATTTCATTCATTCAAATGATGATATCCCCATGTTTTCCAATCTACTCAAGCCTAAGTATTAGGTTCTTCCTTTTCCAGGTGGTCCTTCCTTTTCCAGGTGTTCCTAATTTTTTCAATCTTGACTTACCTAATATGACATACATACATGTGCACGAGAATGATTTTAAAGATGTTTTGAATGATTTGAATATGTTTTTATATGAGTTTTAAAGACTTTATGATTTTGAATTGATAAAATATGCATTGTACATTGTGTTTGAATGTTTCATGTGTTAAGTCAAGCCTTTCAAGCCTTGCACTAGCGCATTTGAGGATGAATGTTCCCAAGGGGAAAATTATGTAAAGAAACAGACTTTATAAGACTTCAATGGAGCTTGGAAATTTGGGTCTGGAAAGTTAGGGACCAAGTTGACGCTTCATGGAAGCCTTCAAGGTCTATGTAGTGCTATATGGACCGTGTGGACCCTACATTAAGTGGCCCTTGGCCTTGTGTGTGGTGTCAGGTCCTTAATATGGAGTTTGGGTCCAAGGCATACCACACTTGGACCCTACACGGTCGTGTGAAGCCGTACAACCTGTGTGGTGGATCGTATGGTAGTCTTGGGCTTGAGACTCCACAGTTTTTTGCCTAAGGCAAGTCACATAGCACCTCGTACGGAGCTGATGGCACTTCACGGTCCATGAGGTCCTTCCATAAAGGTGCCAGAGTAAAACTTTTCTAAGTATTGTGTCACCATCCTGGATCGTCATCGTGGATAAGTTTTCTATGTGTACTGGTATGGAGGAGTACATGGACTGTGTGTCTTCTGTCACGACCCAAGCCTAGGGACTAGATGTGACCGGCGAATGGGAAACCCGAAAGAACCCCAAAAAAGCGTTATAGCATATCGCTACATATCCTTGGTCGCGAAAATAATATGAAACAACATAAGAATCATGAATAAGGGGAATTGGGACTAAAAGAGAGAGAGAGAGAGAGAGAGAGAGAGAGAGAGAGAGAGAGAGAGAGAGAGTTTAATAATTAAATAACATACATGAGTCAAAGCTCAACCATAATACATAACATGCCCAACAACACTTCTAAACATAGATACTTAGTGGGGGCCAAGAAAAAGCAACCGAGCTCACTCTCATGGTTAAAAATATATAATAAACGAAAGAGAGTCTTAGTACATAACACAAGACAATAGTCATTGTCTCCGAAATGGAGGACTCACCAAAGGCTAACTTGAACAATCTATCTAGCCACAAGAAGAATCATTAGGAGCTCTAGTTCCTACAAGGTAACATCATGTAGGCATAGAGCATGTGTTAGTGCCTTTGAATGCTATACAACAAGAGATAGGCAACATGATAGAAATGCATGACATAGACAATAGACAGCATAGCAACAATTCGGCATGTGTGAATGGTACTTGAAGTAAAATCATGCTTATATTAAACATATAACGTACGTAGAAAGAGTCCATCCTTTGGCTAATGGGCTTACGACCTCCCATCCTAGGTGATTGAGGTATCAATCCCTCAATTTGGTTATTAGCATACACCACACACCTCTAAGGAAATCAAGGTATCAACCTCATAGTTTGGTTAATGAGGTATCAACCCCTCAAATTGGTTAATGAGGTATCAACCCCTCAATTTGGTTAACAAGGTATCAATCCCTCAATTTGGTTATTGAGGTATGAACCCCTCAATTTGGTTAATAAGGTATCAACCCCTTAATTTGGTTAGTATGGTATAAATCCCTCAATTTGGTTAATGAGGTATCAACCCCTCAATTTAGTTGATGAGGTATCAACCACTCAATTTGGTTATGGTCAACTCAACACTACATAGAGAAATACCATATACATTCTTTACTTCTATCACATCATAACATCATATGAATAGTCTTCTTTCATTATCATGCATACTTTTCATGAAATCAACACATCTTAATTCTTCTTTCATCATCATAGAGTCATTCATAACATAAGACAAGCAGTAGACCTTCAATTCCTCAAGAAATCCTAGCTGGACATTTTATCAAACACTTAACAAATGTGTAGTGCTAGTATAAAACAATGCAATTCAAGAGTGGAATCATGCATCAAAATCCATTGTAAGACCATCAATCAACACCTTGCAACATTCTCAAGCAATATACGTCAAAACCCCTCATCAAAGCCAAACTAGATCCAAGATTTATAGCTCAAAACATGCTAAAATAATCATACTTTCATAAACCCCAAATCACTGTCCAATAAATTTCTTAATGTACAAAAGCCACATGTAAAATTAACTTTAAATCATGCTATTAAATGAAAGGAGGTTTGGGTATCATGGGTGAAAGAACCCATGGAAGAAACCCACACACCTCATCTTTGGAGAAGCTCTTCAAGAAGATTTTAATGGAGACTTGAAGCTTGAATGATATCGTTGATGAAATCCTTAAGATTGATCTTGAATTTTGGGACTTGAATTTAGGGTGAAATATGAGTCTAAGTGTTTGAGAGAGTATTGGGAAATATTTAGGATCATATGAGGGTGAAATAAGAATAAATATAGAGGAATTTTCAAGATTGGGAACCCTTAAGCCCAAGACTTGAAAGTCTTGGACCGAAATTAAAATAACAGGACCAAAATAACACTGAGTGACGTGGAATACTCACTGGAATTTTGCATCTCTGCATAAACAAGGTCCACAAAAACGGTCATACATTCTTCATCCGAACTCCGAATGAGGTGAATCCAAGTGTGTTGTAAGGATAATTCAAAGAGCGTTAATTTGGTTGGTTATGGGCCACCTAGTTCATTGTGTGCTAAGAGATATGCTCCATTAAAGTTGATCCTCCTAAATCGCATTTTTGTGATAGAAAACAAGAGATAGGAAACATGATCAAAATGCATAACATAGAAAATAGATAGCATGGCAACGGTATGGCATGTATGAATGGTGCTTGAAGTAAAACCATGCTTATATTAAACATAGAATGTATGTAGAAAGAGTCCATCCTTTGGCTAATAGGATTACCACATCCCATCGTAGGTGATTGAGGCATCAACCCCTTAATTTGGTCATTAGCATACACTACCCACCTTTATGTCAATTGAGTTATCAAACCCACAATTTGGTCAATGAGGTATCAACCCCCGAATTTGGTTAATGAGGTATCAACCCCTCAATTTTGTTAATGAGGTAGTAACCCCTCAATTTGGTTCATGAGGTATCAACCCCTCAATTTGGTTTCGCTAAATTCAACACTACACAGAGAAATACTATACACATACTTTCCTTCTATCATCATCCCAAAATCATATACATACTCTTCTGTCATCATCATGCATACATTTCATGAAATCAACACATTTTCATCCTTCTTTCATGACCATTGAGTCATTCATAACATAAGATAAGCATTCGACCTTTAATTACTTAAGAAACCCTAGCCGGATAGTTTATTAAACACTTGACGAGTGTGTATTGATAGTGTAAAACCATACTATTTAATAGTGAAATCATGCAAGAAAATCCATTGCAAATCATCAATCAATAACTTGCAACACCCTCAAGTAATAAACATCAAAAAACCTCATCAAAGCTAATATTAGATCTAAGATTTATAGATCAAAACACACTAAAAAATAATACTTTCATACACCCCAAATTACTGTACAGTAAATTTCTTAATATACAAAACCCACATGTAAAATCAACTTTAAATCATACAATTTAAGTAAAAGGAGGTTTGGGTATCATGGTGAAAGGAACACATGAAAGAAACCCATATACCTTAGCTTTGGAGAAACTCTTGAACAAGACTTTAATGGAGATTGAAGCTTGAATGAAATCCTTGATGAAATCTTTATGATTGGTCCTGAGTTTTGGGACTTGAATTTAGGGTGAAATATGAGTCCAAGTGTTTTAGTCAGTATTGAGAAATATTTAGGATGATATGAGGGTGAGATAAGGCAAGTATAGGTATTTCCATGTATGGGAACCCTTAGGCCCAAGACTTGAATGTCTTGGACCGAAATTAAAAAATGGGACCAAAATAACATGCGACGCAGATTACTCAATAGAAATTTGCATGTTTGCACAAATGAGTTCCACGAAAATGGATATAAGTTCATCCGAACTCCGAATGAGGTGAAACCAAATGCGTTGGAAAGCTAATTCAAAGAGCTCTAATATGGTAGGTTGTGGACCACCTAATTCTTTGTGTGCTAAGAGATACACCCATTTAAATTTGACCATCCTATCTCGCATTTTTGCAATTTTTGAATTTTGATACGGTTGCTCTAAAATTCGGTTTAGACCCATTCCCCACTGAATTTTGCCCCCTGAACAAGAATATGAATTTAGATATTTAAAATAACAAATGGATTTTGATATATATGAAAACTAAATTTCTAGAAATTTCGAGGCACTTTTTTTTGGGGTCATTACAGCTTCGTACGGTCTGTATAGCCCTTCCATATGGATGCCAATGTTGATTTTTTCTAAGTATGGGATTTTTCATCTCAGACCTTTGTCAAGTGGAATTTTTCTATGTGTTGGACCATGGGCAAGTATATGGTCGATATAGCATATCACGGACTGTATACCCTCTCTATGAGACCTTGACTTCAATTATCCTACTTGTTTCATTAATAGCATTTTCGTAATTATTAGCATTTTTGTAATTATTGTTCATCATAAGCTCTTTTGTGACCTTCTACGCTACCTAAACACATTCAACTGTGTTATGCTTTATTTCTCTCATTCAAATTCATCCATACACTCAGAATTCCATTGAACTCTCCTTACAAACTCTCTTAAAGGCTCTTGTGAAGACTAAGCTTTGGAAACAAAGGATAACTCTTTTCTTCATCAAATTTCTTCTTGAATTTTCTTCATTACCTAAGGATGTGGCATTGATTCTTGCTCCCTTTAAACCAAGAAAACTCAATCTTTTTTCAATTGGTTTTCATGAATCTTTGCTTACTTTAAATATGGGTTTTGAAGATTCTTGTTTATAAAATTCAATTAAAGTATGGGCTATGCTTTATTGTTGATTTTAAGTTTATTTAAGCCCTAATATGTTGAATTACGTGAGTATTATGAAGATTTTATTATGCATTGTCCCTTTGAAGTTTATTTTAGCATGGGTAATCTAAATGGTGACTTGAATGTGGATTTTACTTATGAATTTCATA
The DNA here is from genome assembly GCA_025774065.1 of Solanum ossicruentum. Classification (NCBI taxonomy): domain Eukaryota; kingdom Viridiplantae; phylum Streptophyta; class Magnoliopsida; order Solanales; family Solanaceae; genus Solanum; species Solanum ossicruentum. Next base: position 13,961 of record JAOTQR010086363.1, read on the forward strand.
TTAGATTGTTGATTTAAGTATAAATCTATATTGCCCATGTTAATCTTATATCATTCATAGCATATGCATTTATGTACATTGGATTTTATGAAAATTATGAAGTGAGTTAAATCCTCATGTGATTTATGAAAAAGAATTGGCGGGTTAAGCTCACTCATATGGTTATGACATGACCAGTGGTCACATAAATGTCTATGATATGGCTCTTTGAGCATTTTAGGTGCTTGCACTATTCCATATATGTGAATGGGTGTACTAGGACAAGGTTAGGGTTAGTAATGCAACACCTCGGGGATGGATCAAATCACGTGGTAAAATTTGCCTAGCGGTTGGATCAAAGGGCTAGGTGGACATAACTTACCAAGTTTGCATGGTACATAGTAGAAAAGGTTATGATTATCTGGATACATTGAGTTAGGAATTCATGAGGAACATAATATCTTATTTACTTCTTTCACTAAATTTACAACACTTGCACTTGACTATTTGATATTAGTTTAGGTTTATTTACTTTATTTTATCAAAATCTCCTATTGATTTATTGATTCTAATTGTTTCTTAATACTCAATGTCTAGACCTTATTCACTGGGGAATCACCCCTAACTATTGTTAGGTTTTATATTTGAACAGCAAGAGCTCATACCTTGATTGGGAGGTGTAGTTTAGTCGTGATCACCTATTATCTCTGTAGTGTGAGTCTTACATACCCTCTCCTTGTTCTTTGCTTGCGGCTGGATGGTTAAAATTTACATTCCTCTGCTATGCCCATAGCTTGAGTCCAAATCCTGATTTTCTTAGAATTATTTGCTTGATGTTCATCTATACCTCTACAACTAACGATGTGCTTACTTATTCTTAGAGGCTTGTTTGGGGTTTCTTTGGGTTCCCCATTTACTGCGTCACATCTACCCTAGGCTTAAGCCGCGAAAACACCTTCTGTGTCTTTCTAGAGGCAAGATGTATATCTCTGGTAGGATGGTTTTAGGTAGAAGACATGACTTTGATTGCTTGCAATTTGGTACTTGAGGCTATGGAGAAAGTGACACTTATAATAGTAAAGTTGAAAATAGCCCAAAGTCACCAAAAGTCATATTTCAATGTTAGGAAGATGGATTTTTAATTCAATATGGGTGATTGGGTCTATCACAAAGCATCTTCTATGAAAGATATAATATATTTTGGCAAGAGGAGAAAGTTGAGTCCTTGTCACGACCTGGACCAAGGGTCTAGGTGCGACATGGCAAATAGGAACCCTAGAGTCCCCAAACAAGCCTCATAACATGCTCATACAAATCATCAGTTTAGAAGTGCTTAATAAGGTAGTAACACATAATTCTAATGGATGGAGAAGCATGACTCACACTATGGAGATGTCATAGGGATAGATATTTGCATGGATTCACATAGTACATAGCCTATAGGTACTAAGGGGCAGGTAAGTATGACTCACTCTGTGGCAGGATAGAATGGGACTTAGGACTTTCCACATTTTCACATCTAATCATGAGAAAATCATCATATCATCAACATTAAATAGATCGCCAAAATCATAATCTCCATAAATAACATAACTAAGCAGAAATCCGTACAAGAGTCTACATGGTCTCCAACAATGCCTCTAAGCCATAGAATAGCACGAGAGCCTAGATATTTTCCGAGCTCACCATCAAATATAAAACATAAGTGGAAGTAACATAATAGGTAGATAGATGATGGCTTTCCCTTGGGTGATAGGACTTACCACAACAACTTTCACAATCTAAGGTAACCGTCAAGAGGTGGATGAAGATATTCTCCAGTCCCAACATGGTTAGATGATGTAGGAAAAGAGTATGCATTAGCCTTTTTGAATGTGTTAAGTATGCGGGCATGCAATGCACATGAACTCATTAAACCTGCATTCGATGTCAGATGACACACGCACATATATAGAAAGAAGTATATGTACAAGGAAGAGTAATAAATCAATATGCCATGAAATCCATGATGCATAAAATTTCATAATACTTCAACATAGTGAGGATGAGATCTCAATTGACATCTAAACCATGCAAGCTATTACATGGAACTTTTTTGTCCTCCCCACACCAAATAAGGCATGATCTACTTGCCCAAGGTAGACTATACTTCTTATAACAGGTCTACCATTTCGGAGAAGTAATCTTACCTTGTAGGCATTCCTATTTCGGAAAGGATTTTTCATCATCAAATCATAATTGTAACCATACCTAACGGGCCTTCTATCTCAGTAAAGGTTACCGTAAACATGAACATCTGGTTGGTACATAGTTATAGAACTTCGGTATTGGCCACTTGGAGATAGTCCCCCTCCCATAAGTCTGCTCAGTGCTAAGTCATCATCCCACAAGAATACATGTATACATGCTTTCAAAAGAGACATAAGTCATTTCAAATCGTTTCAATGCATACTTAGGCTTAAAAGCCAAACATTCTTCATAATAATACATACTTGGGCTATAGAATTAAATCATACTTCAGTTCATTCTTTCATGCATAAAAATAGCTCATTCACATATATACTTAATGGTGTAAACACCCAAAGTTTGCTCAAAGAGCCATATCATAGGCATTATGTGATTACATGTCATGTCATACCCAAACTTTCATCAAAATCATATTCATCAACATAATTAGGTCTTAATCCACTTCAAAACCAATGCACATGTATACATATGTTATGAATGATCTGAGAATATCATGGGCAGTAGAGATTCATACATAAATCAACAATATAATATGAAATCCAAGCAAGTCCTTGAACAAATTCACATTTAAAATATACTTTTGATTAGGGATGGCAATGAGGCAGGTTGAGCTCAATCCACAATGTTTTTAAACCACCACCTCCCCCTCCGTATGGTGACTTTTTTCATTGCCAACCCATCCCGCATAAACCCACCCTACTTAAATTTTAAGTTCTTTTATTCTTTCATTGAATTTAATATGAAAAATTAAAGTTCATAATTTTTTAACATTTTTTTACTAATTAATTATTTTTAGTTGACATTTCAACAATTGTTTCTTAATCATCAATTAAAAGTTTCAAATTAACTTTTTAACAGCTAAAAACTTATCGATCATATCTAATTTAAATTTAGAAAATAATTATATTGAAGTCAACATTTAATATAAAAAGTTTATATCTTTGATTTTTACTAATTATAAATATTAAATTTTCTTCAAATTCCTATTTGATTTTTAAAACTGCAACCCACCCAGCCTACATTAGTTTTAAAATAGCTACTTCAACCTGCCCCACTAAACTTTAAACCCACCCCACATAGCTCTATACCTGCCCCGCACCGCCATGTTGCCATCCCTACTTTAGATTATTCATGCTTAAATCAACATATGAAAGAGACATACATATTCAAACCATCATAATATCAATGCAATTCAACATATCAGGGCTTAAATAACTTTAAAAACATCAATTAAACATCGCCCATATCTCAATTGGATTGAATAAATAATAATATAGAAGACCCATATTCAAATTAAGATTGAAATTAATAAATCAGAGAGTAAAAGAGTTTGGGCTCTTCATGGTTGAAAAGGACCATGAATCAATCTTAGATTCCTTAGATAACTAAGAAGAATAAGAGGGAACTGGTTGAAGAAGATCCTTGCTTAAGCTCCAAGCTAAATCTCCATTGGCTCACTTTAGAGGAGTTCACACATGAAAAGAATTTGAATATACTAAGTGTATGAAATGAAATTGAATAAGAATAGAGGAGTATAGGTGTTTTCAGTGGTTTAGGATAGGTTATAAAGTCATAAACGACCCTTAGCAACCACCAAAATTACGAGAACATCATTAATGAAATGTTCCTTGAAATGTTCCTCAAAAGGTTGTCAGGAATCCTATCAAGGAGACACACAAGTCATGTTGAAATGAACCCAAAAGGTACCCGAATATGTGCCTCAAAAGTTTTCAAAAATGTAATTTCCATATATCTAGTGAGAAAAGCGTGCCGCTTCTGCGGTGCGCACTTACTCATATTTGTGACAGTTTTTTTGTCTCAGTCCAAGAATTTTAATTCTTGGGCCTAAGTGTTCCCAAACATCTATTTACCTATACTTAGCCATATTTCACCCTCATATCATCCTAAACATTCACTAATACTCACTCAAACACATAGCCATATTTTTCACTCCTAAATTCAAGCCTCAAACCCTCATCCGGAATTAAGGATTTCCTTTAAGCTTCAAAGTCTCTATTTTCAATCTTCATCAAGAGTTTCTTTAAAGCTAAGGTATGTGAGTTTCAACCATTGGGTCCTTCCACCCATGGTGTCCTAATATCCTTTTTACTCAATTCGCATGATCTAAAGTTGATTTTACAAATGGGTTTACTAGTATGAACATATCTATGAACTATGTTAAAGCTACGTAAAGTTGTGACTGTTCTGCTATGTTTTAAGCTATAAATCATGGATTTGTTGTAAGATTTGGTGAGGTGTTTTGATGTACATTAATTGGGGGTATTACAAGGTATTGATTGATGGTTTTATAATGGATTTTCATGCTTTATTTAATCTTTTTACTTCATGATTTTATACTACCATTTCACACCTGTCAAATGTTTGATAAAATGTCCGGTTAAGGTTTCTTGAGAAATTGATGGTCCAAACCATGAGATATGATATTATTGATGTTCTGATAAGGAAAAGAACTTGTGCATATGATATATTCTATATAAAGTGTTGCATTAGACCATGCCCGATCCAGGGGGACTAAGAGCCCGGGTAACCTAGTTGAGGAGTTAGTATCTCAAACACCAAGGTGGTAGGTGGAATTACCACTAATCTAGTTGAGGAATTTTTACGTCAAACACTAGGTTAATAGGTGATATCATAATCAACCTAGTTGAGGAGTTTGTACCTCACACTCCAGGGTGATGGATGCGATCATCATCAACCTACCAAAGTGTTTGTACTTTGTAAATCAAGCTTGGTCTCTTCTACATGTATGATATCCTATATGTGCATGAGTAACTTAAGCATGTTTTACTTGTGCATTGGTCATACATGTCAAATTATTATATGATATTTATTGCCTATTGTTACGCACTTTGACTATGATGCCTCTTTCTTGTTGCATTGCATCCTATATACTTAGTATATTCAAATGTACTAATGCATACTCTTGCCTACATGATATTATCATGTAAGAACCAGTACCCAAGTTGATCATCCTCGTCCTCCATGTGGCTAGTTCATTACTACTTAAGCTAGTTAGTGAGTCCTTTATTCTGGGGACGTTTATCTATGTTTCTCTTATTATGTATTGAGACACTCTTCTTTATGTTGTATTTTGACTATAGGGGTGAGCCTAATTTCTTTGCCTTAGGCCTCACTCTTATCTATGTAGTAGAGATGTTTGTAGGACATGCTATATAACTATGATATGAGCCTTAACTCTTTTTCTCTTGATTATGATGATTATGCAAGCTTTGGCCTTAGTCCCCTTGTCCCTATTCTTACTCTTTATGTATTTTATATGCTTCCACGATCAATGATGTGTAATGATAAGTTAAGAGGCTTGCTTGGGGTCCCTTCGAGTTCTCTATTTGTCGTGTCACGTCTAGGCCCTAGGCTTGGGTCCTTACAAACTTGGTATCAGAGCACTATGTTGATAGATCCTCAGAGTACAACACATCACGTTGATTAGAATCCTATTCATGCTTGTGAAGCATGTCATGACTATGAATAAGAGGCTATGAGGCGTTTTAGGAAATGCTTTCCTTCTTCATGTTCTAAGTTTTTCTATAAAGTTGTGGTAAGGCTTTTTTCCCCCTAATGATTGTTGTTTACTATGCTAGATCATGCCTGATACTCGAGGAAGAAGGGCCCAAACTCCTAAGGAGCAACCTACCAATAGTGAGCTCGGGGATGCTCTCACTATGCTCGCCCATGTTGTGGCCAACCAAGTCAATCAAGTGGCCCAAGCCCCTCATGCTACTACCCATGAGCTAAGTTAAGGGACTTCATGAGGATAAATTCTCTGGTGTTCTATGGGTCAAAAGTTGATGAAGATCCATAAGAGTTCATTGATGATGTCCACAAGATTTTGACTATCATGGGTGTTGGGCCGAATGGAAAAAATAGAGTTGGCGGCATACCAACTCAAAGAGGTAGCCCAAATATGGTGTGATCAATAGAAGGGGGAGAATGGAAATGGTAATATGGTTCTTTAGGAGGAGTTCAAATTTGTTTTCATTAATCAGTTTTTCCTTCTTGAGCTTAGGAAGCTAAGTTGGTAGAGTTCATGAACTTGAAGCAAGGTTCCATGAGGATGCAGAAGTATTCCCTCAAGTTCAATCAAATTTTAAGGTATGCTTCTCATTTGCTGGCCGATCCTAGATCTGGGATGAATAAGTTTGTGATGGGGGTCTTCGACTTGGTGAGTGAAGAATGTCGATTAGCTTTTCCAATTAGTGACATAGAATTGTCCCGATTGATGAAATATGCCTAGCAAATGGAGGAAGAAAAGTTGAGGAAAAGAAGAGATCATGAGGCCAAGAGGGCCTATTTGAGTGTAAGTTCCAAAGGGGTGGCCGGCTCCATCGAGGCCAAGGGTCTTCTCATGCTACTAATAGGGAGTTTGCCAATGACTTCCCTAGGCCTCAAGGTGTTGGTGGTGTGGCTCCTATTGATGTGTGCCCCAAATGTGGAGGGGGTCATAGGGGCCCATGTTTGAAAGTTTCTAATGGATGCTTTGAATGAGGAGCTTGGTCACAAGAAGATGGATTGTCCAAGAAACCATAGCAAAGGCCGGGGTGCAAATGCGGTTCCAATGGGTAGAGAGGTCATCAAGATGGTGGCCCAAGGCACAATCTGTTTTATGCTCTGCATTGGAGGCAAGGGGTTTGTGAGGTTCCCGACGATGCTGCCGGTATGTTCAAAATCTTTGATTTTGATGTATATGCTCTGATTGATCCAGGTGCCATTCTTTCCTTTGTTACCCCTTTTGTTGCTAAAAAGTTCTATGTTGAGTCTGAGTTTTTGCATGAGTCTTATGAGGTATCTATTGATATTAGTGCATCTATCATTATTGGGAAGATGAATAGAAATTTTTCGATTTACATCTTACATAAAATATTACCTTGTGATCTTGTTGAGTTGGATATGTTTGATTTTCATGTCATTGTTTAGATGGATTGGTTGCATGCATACTATATCTCTATTGATTGTGGAACCCATAGGGTCAACTTCCAATTCCCAATCCAAACTTAACATCCATAAGATAAGTCACAAAAGATAAATCTGCACATGGTTCAAGCAAAGCATAAGTCAAAATAAAAGAATTTTAACATACCAGTCACTACATTTGGAGTCTCGTTGCTTCCTATTGAGAATGCAAAGCATAGAACTTGTTATTTTTGGTGCACCACTTTGTGGGGCTTTTTACTGGCCTTGATCACCTTGGGAAACTTTTTCACAATCCAAGCCTAGGGCCTAGACATGACACAGCAAATGGGAACCTAAAGGGATCCCAAACAAGCCTCTTAGCATATCATTTACATATCCTTGGTCACGGAAGCAATTGAACAACAATAAGAAAATAGAAATAAGGGTAAAGGGGCTAAGGGAAATCTTTAATAGCATAAATTATCAAAAGAGCCAAAGCTCAAAGCATAATTACATAATTTGTTCAACAACAACACTAACATAGATTGGGAATAGGCCAAGACAACTTTCTGGGATCACTCTTTTAGTATCAAAGTTCAACATAAGAGATTAAAAAAAATAGGAGTACAAAGCTAGTGTCCCCAAACTTGACGACTCACCAATAGCTATTCTTCAAGATGACAAACTAGCCACGGGGAAGATGATTGTGAGGGGCTCTGATTCCTACATGGTAACATCATGTAGGCATAGAGTATTGCATTACTACGTTTGAAGTACAAAGTATGTAGGATGCTATTCAACAAGAGATAGACAACATATTAAAAATGTATAATCATAAGCAAAAGATAGTATATTAGCAACATGGCATGCATGATCAATGCATGAGTAAAACATACTTAGATAGAATATAATGCATGTGTAGGAAGAGACCATCATCATAGACCAAGTATCTAATACTTAGAATCCAAGGACTATCACCCCTTGAAAGTGATTGAGGTATCCACCCCTCAATTGGTAGTGTGGGCCTAACACCCCCCGACAAGGTCATCAAGGTATATACCCCTCAACATGGTAGCACGAGCTTAGCACCCCTCGAAAAGGTGGTCAAGGTATATACCTCATAACATGGTAGTATGGGCCTAGCACCCCCAATAAGGTGATTGAGGTATATACCCCTCAATTTGTAATACTGGCCTAGCACCACCCGACAAGGTGATTGAGGCCTAGCACCCCCTTGACAAGATGTGGTCACTAGCAACACTGTAGATACTTTTCATGAAATCCACACTTATATATACTCCTTTCATCATCATAAAGCCATTTATCTCATAAGCCATGCAATAGACCTTCAATAACTCAAAAACCCTTAATATAACATTTTATCAAACATTTAGTGGATGTGTATGATAGTTCAAAATCATCAATTCAAGAGTGAAATCATGTGAGAATGCTTAAAGTAAATCGACACACCAACACTTTGTAATACCCTTATGCAAGATAAATTAAAACCCTTCATCAAATCTCATGGTAAATCCTAGATTCATAGCTCAAAACATGCTTAAATAATCAACATTTCATAAAACCCCAACATAGTTCATAGTCAAATTCATAGTGAGAAGTACCCATAGATAAATCAACTTGAAACATATAATTTGCATAAAAATGAAGTTTAGGAACGATGGGTGAAATGACCCAATAGTTGAAACCCACATACCTCAACTTACCACATCCCCTAGATGAAGATTTGAATGAGAACTTGAAGCTTGAAAGACTTTTTTAAGATCCAGAAGTGAGTTTAGGACATTTGAATTGTGTGAAATATTTGACTAAATTTTTTAGAGGGTTTCGGGGAATGTCTTGAATGATATGGGGTTGAAAATGACTAAGTATAGGTGTTTTTACGCATATGAATGCTTAGTACCAATGCTTCAAATCCTTAGGCCAAACTAAAAAAACTGGCAACGAAATGTACAGGTCCGCACCCTAGCCACGTCACGCAAGGGTGCAGATAGATTCTGGATAAGAAATTTTTTGGAAAATCAAATTTTGATACAGTTGCTCAAAAATCGGGGTTAGACCCATTTTCTACTCAATTTTTCCCCTGATCACGAATATAAAATTGGATTTTTGATATCACGCACGAATTTTGAGATACATGAAAATTACGATTATGGGCATTTTCTGGAACTTTTTGGGGTGTTTCAATATCTCCCCCTTGGGAACATTCATCCCCAAATGTCAAAGAAGCATACATAAGAAGAGTAATATGATGAGATCAGCCCCAACAAGAATGCAACAATGCACTTAACACCACTTTCAAAAATCTCAACTTAAGTGTCAAAATCATCATGAACTTATCAATATAAACATGAATGCATGCAAATGACATAAGGGCTAATATGTAAGACCTGAAATCACATAGGGCACTTGAATTAGTACCTTAGGCTTGAGAAGAATGGAAGAGATAGGGATATCGCTTTTACATTTCTGCCTCAGTGTCCTATGTGGTATTTTCAACTTGTTGGTTCCTCCAAAGTATCTTGATGGAAGCAACATCCTAGTTCCTTAACCTATTCACTAGTCTATCTAAAATTTCTACTGAGACCTCTTCATAATTCACATTGTCTTCAACAACACCCATAACATCAAGAGGTACAATAGCACGTAGGTCACCCACACACTTCCTCAACATAGACACATGAAGACCAACTGAACCATATTCATATCATTGGTCAACTCCAACTCATAGGCCACCTTACTAATCCTCCTCAACACTCTCTAAGGACCCATAAATATTAGACTCAATTTACCCCTCTTACTAAAATTTTTACCAGACCCTTCATGGGTGAGACCTTCAAATAGGCCCAATCACCAACCTTAAATTCAAGGTCCGTTCTCCTCACATCAGCATAGGACTTTTGTCTACTTTGGGCTATTTTCAATCTTTCCCTTATCAACCTCACCTTATCCATGGCCTTTATAACTAAATCTGGACCTAAAAAGGCCATCTCCACCACCTAAAACCATCTAACTGGGGATCTACAATGTCTATCATAGAGAGCCTCAAAAGGAGTCATGTTAATGCTTGAATGATAGCTATCGTTGTAAGCAAACTGAATGAATGGAAAGTGATCATTCCAACTATCCTTAAACTCCAAAACACAATATCTAAGCATATCCTCAAGAGTTTAGATAGTTCTTTTGGCTTGGCCATCTGTTTGAGGGTGAGGTTGTACTAAGTTTTACCTTGGTACCAACACCTCTTTGGAAAGACCTCCATAAATGAGATGAGAATTGAGCACCATGATCCGAAATGATAGACAAAGGCACCCCATGCAATCTAAGCAATTCATGAATGTACAACCCAGCATAATATTGGCACTATATGTAGTTTTAAACGCTAGGAAATGAGCTAACTTTGTCATTCTATTAACCACAACCCAAATGCAGTCAAAATTCTTTCTAGTCTTAGGCAACCCAATAATAAAATCCAAGTTAATTTCCTCCCACTTCCAAGAAGGAATCTTTATATCTTGGGCTAGGTCACCTGGCCTTTGACGTTCAACTTTGACTTGATGGCAATTATGGCAACTGGATACAAACTTAGCATTGTCTCTCTTCATACCACCCCACCAAAACACTTCCCTCAAATCTCTATACATACTGGTAGAACTGAGGTGAATAGAGTAGGAAAGAATTATGATCCTCCTCTAAAATCTTCGTTCTAAAGTAACCAACACAAGGCACACACAACCTACCTTGGTATTTAAGGGCACCATCTCCCCCATGGGAGAAAACCTTCACCTAGCCATCTCTCACCAAGGCCTTCAATTATAACAAGGCGAGGTCAATATCTTGCTTTGCATTCACCTCCTCAATCAATGAAGATTCTGACCCATCAAAAACCAGAATACCACCATTATTAACCTCCTCCAACCTAACTCCTAATCTAGCCAACCAATGAACCTCTAACTACTTCTTTGCCACCATCATCAACATTTGCTAGGCTACCCAAAGACACCCTACTGAAAGCATCGGCCATAACATTATCCTTACTTGGTGATATTGCACACTCATATCATAATCCTTAACAAGCTCTAACCACCTTCATTGTCTCATTTGAGATCTTTTTGGGTGAACATATATCGGAGACTCTTATGATCAATAAATACATCAACATGCACCCCATACAAGTACTGATGCCAAATTTTCAAAGCAAATACCATGGCCACCAATTCAAGATCATGAGTAAGATAATTGTTTTCCTGCACCTTAAGTTTTCTAGAGGCATAAGCTATTACCTTATCATTTTGAATCAAAAAATAACCCAAACCAATTCAAAGGCGTCACAATATACAACAAACCCTTCCAAGCCTTTGGGTAGAGATATGTTCACTCATCAGTCCAAAAAGATTTTTCCTTCTTTTGGGTCAACTTAGTCATGGGAGAAGCAATAGAAGAGAACTAATTCATAAACCTTCGATAATAACCCCCTGAGCCCATGAAAATCCTAATGTCCAATGAAGTGAAAGGTCTAGTCAAATTTCTAATAACTTTCGCCATTTTAACATCCATCTTAATACCATCCCCTGACACCATATGACCTTGAAAGGCAACCTCATTCAACAAAAGTTCACATTTCTCATACTTTTCATACAACTTTTCCTCCCTCAAGATTAGAAACAACACCCTCAAGTGATCCACATGCTCTTCCTCACTATGTGAATAGATCAAGATATCATCAATAAATACCACCACAAACAAATCAAGGTAAGATTTAAAGCCCTATTCATAAGATCCATGAGGATAGATGATGCATTAGTCAAATCAAATGACATAACAAAAATCATAGTGATAATTGCTAGTCTGAAAAGTTGTCTTGGGAATGTAACAATCCCTCATTTCCACTTGGTGATTCCCGGACTAAAGATCAATCTTAGAGAAGTAAATAGCTCCTTGAAGTTTGCCAAAAAGATCAGCAACCCTTTGTAGAGGGTACTTATTCTTGATAATGACTCTACAAAGTTGCTAGTAGTCAATATACAATCTAAGAGAACCATCTTTCTTCTTCATGAACAACATCGGTGCACCCCAAGGTGATTGGATAGGTCTAATAAAACCCTTATCCAATAAATCTCTCAATTACTCTTTCAACTTTTTCAACTCCACCAAGGCCAAACTATAAGGGGGAATAGAAATGGGTTACATATCGGGAATAAGGTCTATACAAAATCTATTTCCCTTGTAGGAGGAACATCGGGAAGCTCACTAGGAAAGACATTGAGGAATTCATTAACCACCGGAACCGACTCTATAGGAATGACTTTTGACGCCACATTCCTAACCTCCACAAGATGATAGAGACACCCCGTGGAAATCAACTTTTGGGCTTTAATGCAAGAGATAAACCTAACCTTGACCACCACATCATGAATCTCCCATTCAAGAATGGGATCATTAGGGAAATGGAACTTGACCCTACGGGTTCTACAATCAATCGACGCTTAATATGCATGCAACCAATGATGTTTGGGGTGTGACCATTATCATCCATGTAAGGGGTTTATACCTCATCATCATGGATGGTGGAGTGCAACCACCGTCAACCATGCAAGCAGTTTATACTTAGTCACCATAGATGGCGGGGTGCTACCACCATCAACCACTAAGGTTTTATACCTTGGATAGCTTGCTTGGTCTCATTCTTCACATATGATATTATATATGAGCATGATTTACTTAAGCTTATTTTACTTATGCGTTGATTATACATGTCATATTGCTACATTATGCTTATTGCCTTTCATTATGCAATTTTAATTATGATGCTTATCTCTTATTGCATTATATCCCACATACTTACAACATTTAAATGTACTAACGCATACTCTTGCCTATATGATATCACCATGTAGGGACTGGAGCTACTATTGATTCTTCTTGTAGCAAGATGGATTGTTCAAATTGGCTTTTGGTGAGTCCTCCATTCCGTGGACAAGGACTATTCTCTAACATTATGTATTAAGATTGCCTTTACTTTATCATATTCTTATGACTATGAGGGTGAGCCTAGTTGCATGTCTTGGCCCTCGCCATTATCTATGTAGTAAAGGTGTTTTTGACAATGCTATGTATTTATGCTATGGGTTAATTCTATTATCTCTTTACTCTATGTCACGACAAGTTCTCCCTTAGCCCCTTTTGCCCTTTTTTCCATTCTTCAAAATGCCATTTAATTGTTTCCGCGACTAACAATGTGTAATGATATCTATGAGGCTTGTTTGGGGTTCCTTTGAGTTCCCCATTGGCCGGTCACGTATAGGTCGTAGGCTTGGGTCGTGACAACCTTGTTTTTATACTTCCTTTTGCTTTTAGCTCACATATATGACATCATTAAGTTTTCTTGCACACTGTACAAAATATTTCCTTTTTCTTTGTATTCCTTACTCACCTTCCTCATTTTTCTGTTTTTCCCTCACAATAGCCACCCTCAACTTAGGCTAGACTATATTGAGGTGCACATTATCCATCCTTCGATCCACGACCACTTTTGGTAGCCAACCTTAACTTAGGCTTTTTGTCTCAGTCACGGTATATAATGTTCAAGGAATGACTAGGGCCAAATTCAGGATTTTTCACTAGATAAGTTGAGTTATTCAGGTGTTTTGAAAGAATAAGTACATGTTGATTGCAACCCCCCCTCCCTTGTGAAATTGAGTTAGTTAATACTTGAATTGTTTATTGGGGAATTAATTTTGAAAGTCTCTTTAATCTCTGTTGGACCCTAACCTTGGTTAGGTTTATTACTTTGACAACAATTGCTTTCTGCTCAAAACAGAGGTGTAACTTTAGTGTGATCAAAGAAAATGGTGCCGTTGTCGGGGAATATGGCGAGACTTTGATTGAATTCACTAGTAGTATAATTTGAATGTTAATTTCTTAGTTCTCTTGTATTTTACTTTTGTTTTTATTTTTCTTTTGCTTCTTTGCAGGGTATACTAGGTACTGTATGCCTAATACACGGAGTCAAGGCAATCTCTTGGCTCCAATTGATTTAGAGATCCAATGAAGAAGAATGGCTCAAGCAAATGCTAATAACATGGTTAATGAAGCTGTGAATTGGAATGATGATGTTGATGACAGGCATTAAACCCACCTCTTTTGGAGAATGTCCAATAACCTAGGATTTTACTAATAATGCTAATCGGTGGTGCCATTATAGATTGAACCCTATGGTTATAGATGTTACCGGGGCTATTGTGTTGCCACCGTTATCGGCTGCACAAAGTTTATTGTTTCTAGTGGGTTACTCTAAATGCTCCAAAACTGTCACGACTAATGTTTAGGGCCTAGACGTAACCTGGTGAATGGAGAACCTAGAGGAACCCCAAACAAGCCTCTTAGCATATCAATCACACATCCTTGGTGGCGAAAGCAAAATAAAGACAACATAGATATAAATAAGGGAAAGGGGATAAGGGATGCCTTTGATAATCATAAAGCATTTCAAAAGTCAAGCTCATAGCATAAGTACATCAAATATTCTAACAACACTTCTAACATAGATTAGAGTAGGGGCCAACTCACTTTCCGAGCTCACTCTCATTGTATCAAGTGTTCAACATAACAAGATATAAAATAGTAAGAGCAGCATAGCTAGAGCCCCGAACTTGAGGACTCACCAAAGCTTATCTTCTGAAATGCCAAAATTAGCCGTGTGGAGGATGATCGAGAGGTGCCCGGTCCCTATATGGTAACATCATATAGGCATAGAGTATGTGTTGGTACTTTTTAATGCACTAAGAATGTAGGATGCAGTGCAACAAGACATAAGCAAGGATATTCAAAATGCATAATCATAAGCAATGGATAGGTATAATATCAATATGACATGCGTGCACCATGCTTGAAGTAAAAAATGCTTGTAAATCATATAACTTACAAAATATATGCTACATGTGCAGGAAGGGAATATAACCAACATAGACCAAGCAAGCTACTACTTGGAATCCAAGGCATGTCACCCCCTTATAAGGTGATTGAGGTATACACCCCTAAACATGGTGATTGGGCATATCACCCCCAACAAGGTGGTCGAGGTATCCACCCCTCAAAATGGTGATTGGGAATATCACCCCCTAACAAGGTGGTCGAGGTATCCACCACTCAATATGGTGATTGAGCATGTCACCCCTCAATAAGGTTATCGAGGTATCCACCCCTAATATGGTGATTGGGAATGTCACCCCCCTCCAACAAGGTGATTGAGGCATGTCACCCCCTCAACAAGGTGATTGGGCATGTCAACACCTAAGAAGGTATGGCCTACTTGCAACATTATAGCTACTTTCCATGATTTCAAAGCATACATGCAATCCCTTAATCATCATAAAGTCACATGACTTACAAACCGTGTAATGAATCATCAATAACTTGGGAATCGTTGTCAAGACATTTTATCAAATACTTGGTGGGTTCGTAATGCTAGTTCAAAATCATGCAATTCAAGAGTAAATTAATATGAGTAAACTAAATGTAAATTATCCCACCAAAACCTTCATGTATTATACATTGAAATCCATAATCAAATATCATAATAAATCATAGTTTAATAGCTCAAAACATGCATAGTCTCAATAGACAACCCAATTCATAGTATATGCTTGATATAGATAAACATGCATAATCAATCAATATTTCATAAAACCTTAACATAATTTAAAATCAAAATCCATGTTAAGAGATACTCATACATGATACAACTTGAAAACATTCAATTTTCATAAAAAGGGAGATAGGGCTCCATGGGTGAAAGGAACCAATGGATGAAACATACATACCTCAAACTTGGGTTTTCTTGAGTTGAGCTCGAAGAGAACATGGGGCTTGAAGAGTACCCTTGAGTTCCAATGTAGGCTTGGAATCCTAGGAATTTCAATGGGAATTTTGATAAAATGTTGGAGAGGTTTTAGAGAGGGTTTCTGAGTGATATAGCGTTTTATAATGACTAAGTATAGGTGTTTTCACGCATAAGTGGGTATAGGGCTTTGACCCCAATGCCCTTGTCCAAAACAGGAAAAATAAGGAAGAATTAATATTGCTCCATGATGGGTCCGTATGACGCAGCCATCGCTCAAAGCTATTGTTTCTAAAAAAATTTGTGAAAATCAACTGTCGCTATGGGTCCTCTAAAATCTGGGTTGTACCCATTTTCCACTCAATTTTCCCCTGTTATAGAATATGAAGTCGAATTTGTAATATCATCCATGAATTTTGAGACGTATGGAAATTATGATAATTGGCATTTCCGAAGTATACGTTGGCGCATTTTAATACCTCCCCCCTTGGGAATATTCGTCCCCGAATGTCAAAGAAACATGCATAAGAGAAGTAATCATGAACATTTCATCCCAACAAGAATGCAACAAATGCAGCTAAACATCATTTTCAAAAATATCGACATGAACGTCAAAAATCACCATAAACTTGTTAGCATTAACATGAATGTGTGCAAAATGACATGAGGGATGAAACTTAAGACTTGAAATCCTATAGGGGACTTAAATTAGTAACTTCGGATTGAGTAGAGTGGAAGAGATATGGATATGGCTTTCTCGCGTCCACCTCGGCTTTCCATGTGGTACTTTCAACTTGTTGGTTCCTCCAAAGAACCTTGACGAAAGCTACATCCTTATCTCAATCTCTTCACTTGTCTATCAAAAATCTCCACCGGGACCTCCTCATAAGTAAAATTATCTTCTACAACACCCACAAAATCCAAGGGCACTATAGAACTTGGGTTACCCACACACTTTCTCAAAATGGACACATGGAAGACCGGATGAACAATATTCATCTCCATAGGTAACTCTAAATCATATGCAACCTTACCTACTCTCCTCAAAACTTTCTAAGGACCCAAAATCTACTCTCCTCACATCGGAGTAAGACTTTTGCTTACTTTTGGCTATTTTCAATCTCTCCCTTATCAACCTCAATTTCTCCAAGGCTTCCACAACTAAATTTTGACCTAGCAATGCCATTTCCCCCACTTGAAACCACCCAACTAGGGATCTATAACGCCTACCATAAAGAGCTTCAAAAGGAGCCATACCAATGCTTGAGTGGTAGCTATTGCTGTAAGAAAATTCAATGATTGTACGATGTTTATCCCAACTACCCCTAAACTCCAAAACACAAGCTCTAAGCATATCCTTAAGAGTTTGGATAGTGCTCTTGGCTTGACTATCCATTTGAGGATGAAAAGTTGTGCTAAGCTTAACCTCGGTACCAATACCTCATTGAAGGACCTCCAAAAGTGAGAAGTGAATTAAGCACTACGATCGAAAATGATAGACAAGGGCACCCCATACAATCTCACCAACTCACATATATGCAACTTGGCATAATCTTTGGCACCATAAGTGGTCTTGAAAGGTAAGGAGTTAGCCGACTTCATCATTCCATCAACAACAACCCAAATAGAGTAAAAATGTATCCTAGTATTAGGAAACCAAACCACAAAATCCATATTGATTTCTTCCCACTTCAAAGTAGGAATCTTTGTATCTTGGACTAGGCCATATGGCCTTTCATGTTCACCTTTCACTTGTTGGCAATTGTGACATCCGGATATGAACTTGGTAATGTCTCTCTTCAATTTTTTCAAAACCCGAGCCTAGGGGCCAGATGTGACCCAGTAAATGGGGAACCCGGAGTAACCCCAAACAAGCCTCTTAGCATATTAATCATATATCCTTGGTCGTAAAAGAAAAATAATTACAACATGAGATATAAATAAAGGAAACAGGACTACGAGAAGTCTTTGATAATCATAAAACATTTCAAGATTCATGCTCATAGCATAACTACATCAAATATTCCAATAATACCTCTAACAGAGATTGGAACGGGGGCCAACACACTTTTCGGGCGCACCCTTATAGTATCAAGAGTTCAACATAAGGAGATATCAAATAGTAAGAGTAGCATAGATAATGTTATCAGACTTGAGGACTTACCAAAGCTTATCTTCCGAAATACAAAAACTTGCCTTGTGGAGGATAATCGAGAGGTGCTCCAATACCTACATGGTAACATTATGTAGGCATTGAGTATGCGTTAGTACATTTAACTGTACTAAGTATGTAGGATGCAATGCAACAAGACATAAGCTTATATAGTAAAAATGCATAATGATAAGCAATAGATAGCTAATATCGATATGGCATGCATGAACAATGCTTGAAGCTAAACATGTTTGTAAACCATATGACTTGTAAAATATACATTACATTTGTAGGAGGAGACCATAACTAACATAGACCAAGCAAGCTACTACTTGGAATCCAAGGCATGTCACCCCCTAGTAATGTTATTAAGGTATCCACCCCTCAACATGGTGATCAGGCATGTCACCCCCCAAAAATGTTATTGAGGTATCCACCCCTCAACATGGTGATTGGACATGTCACCCCCTAACAAGGTGGTCAAGGTATCCACCCCTTTTCATGGTGATTGGGCATGGAACCCCCCAATAAGGTGGTCAAAGTATCCACCCATCAACATGGTGATTGGGCATGTAACCCCCCAACAAGGTGGTTGAGGTATCCACACCTTAACATAGTGATTGGGCATGTCACCCCTAACAAAGGTGGTCCAGTTATCCATCCCTCAACGTGGTGATTGGTCATGTCACCCCCAACAAGGTGATTAAGGTTTCCATTCCCCAGCTTGGTGATTGAGCAGGTCACTCCCCCAAAAAGTTGAATGAGGCATGTCACCCCCTCAACAAGGTTATTGGGCATGCCACCCCCCAACAAGGTGTGGTTTACTTGTAACACCATAGATACTTTTCATGAATTCAATGCATACATACAATCTCTTAATCATCATAAACTCACTTGACTTATAAATCATGTAATAGATAATCGATAACTTAGGAATCCTTGTTAAGACATTTTATCAAACACTTGATGGGTTTATAATGCTAGTTCAAAATTATGCAATTCAAGAGTAAAGTAATATGAGAAAACGTAATGTAAATCAACCCACAAACACATATTAAAAGCCTCATGTAAGATTCCTTGAAATCCATCATCAAATCTCATAATAGATCAAACTTTCATAGCTCAGAACATGCATAGTCTCAGTAGACAACCCAATTCATATTATATGCTTGACATAGATAAACATGCATAATCAATCAATATTACATAAATCCCGAACATAATTTGTAATCAAAATCCATAGTTAGAGATATCCATAGATGATACAATATGAAAACATGCAATTTTGATAAAAAAGGAGATTGGGCTCCATGGGTAAAAGGACTCAATGGATAAAACCCACAGATCTCAAACTTGGGTTTTCTTGAGTTGAGATTGAAGAGAACTTTAGGATTAAAGAGAATCCTTGAGTTTTAATGTTAGTCTTGAAATCCTTAGAATTTGAATGGAAATTTTGATAAAGTGTTGGAGAGGTTTTATAGAGGGTTTTTTTAGTGATATGGTGTTGAAAGTGGCTATGTATAGGTGTTTTCACATATAAGTAGGCGTGGGGCTATGACCCTAATGTCATTGGTCGAAAGAGGGAAAATAAGGAAGAATTAGCACTACTCCGTGACGGGTTCGCATTGCGAAGCCATCGCGCACAATTACTGTTTTCGCAAAATTTACGAAAACCAATTTTCACTATGGGTCCTCTAGAATCCGGATTATAACCATTTTCCACTCAACATTTCCCCCTGATCAAGAATATAAAGTCAAATTTTTGATATCACGCACTAACTTTGATATATATATAGAGATTACATTTATGGCATTTTAGAAGCACACTTTGTGGCGTTTCATAAAATGCAAGGAAACACTCGATTTTGGGAACAAGTTGGGAGTTGTGTTCCCCATGGCTCGTCGACTTGATTACACTAGATACATAAATAAAATTGGTGAGTTGCATGTAGGATGGTAACTTAGGTCCTTCTAGCCCTCTTGTGAAGGTGAAGATCGAATGTCACTATAGAGCTTGGTTGGCCACCATGGCGTGCGAACTGACCATTACCAATAGTCCCAGTCAATCTCCCCTAAGTCAAGTTTTGTTGATTAGATGAGAACACATAAATTGAATTCGGTCATCTACTTCCCCTTTCCTATTCATCACTACCTTGGTCGGGATCGTGATAGTAGGCAGGGTTTGGTGTTGGCCACTAGAAAACAACATCAAAAGTGAAGGAAAATAGATTATATAGGCAAAACCCCAATCATAGAAATGCAAGAAAACTTGGTTATCTCAGGTCAACCACCCATGGTTCACTAAACCCTAAGTTGTGGGTTCTTAGGTACTCATGGCTAAAGCAAATCACACAAGAATGCATATAATAGTCATAGTTGATAATATCACCAATAAAAGTGAAGAAGATAGGCACCACAAGTTGCAAACCCACAAGCTTGATTGATCAACAATAACTACAAAGCAAGATTTGCAATCCCCAAAATGGATTTTCCAAGAGAGAACAATAATCTACCCTAATAACCTAAGAAAAACTTCAAAATGTAATTATGAAATATTTACTGGTCGAACTTTTTTTTCAAAAACCTAACCTAACCTATATATAATATTAACAAAATAACCCTAGAATTTACACAAAAAAGATAACTGGTAGCTGATAAGTCTTGCAGTTACAACTCGTAGGATGACCTACGAGTCATAGTCAAGGTCTCATATGAGGTTCTTAGCATCTTGGACTGAACTGGTACAACCCATTGGTATGAGTTGCTTCAAAAACTCATAAAATCCCTTGTTTCAAGCACTAAATGTGTTGTATTTTGGTAGCACATCAACACCCTTAACTTAGAATTGTTGCTTGTCCTGAAGTGATGACTCAATTTGCGCAGACAAAAAGAAATACATAACATGCTAATGACATATATATCAACTCCTCTAATTCAGGTACCCAACTACCATTTTCAAAACAGTCTTGTGAACATATTTAGCAGACAAGAACATAATGATATACTTGGCAATCAAACTATGACAAGCTAAGGAGCAACCACCATCCACAATCGCTGGTATAATCATATGCTACTCAAGTAATGCAAATGCCTTCACTAGAAAGAAGTACCTTATACTCACTCAAAAGCATTTAGAATTTAGGGACTAAGGAAGCATTCTCACTCTCACAAATTAAATTCAATGCATACTGACTAACAACATAGGCTTTCCTCTATAGGCGTATTCTGGATTGGTTATAAAGCGAAGTTGGATTACTTTAGGACTTATAGGCTTATAACATAGGTTTAGGGTGCTTTGGTATGGTATTTTGGGCAAGTGGAGACTAAAAGCTATCCTTAAACCATGTTTACCCACACTTTTTTCTTTAATAATACCACACTTTTAAATCAATCCACCCTTATTCTCCTGTTTTGAATTTTTCTCGAGTGCTTTCTTTCTCATTTTTCAACTGTACCTCAATCTCAGGCTCGTTTTTGCTATTTTTCCTCAACTCAAGGCACTTTTCTTTTCTTTTTCTTCAATTGATTCAAGCTTTTTCATTTCTTTCTTGATTTCCCAACTAACCAACTTATTATTATTACTTTGCCACAACAAGGGCCACCCTTAACTTAGGCTTTTAGACTCAGGTGAAGTACACAATATCTATGCCTCAAACTAGGACCACTAACTGCATCCACCCTCAACTTAGGCCTTTGGCCTCAATCAAGGTTCATAGTTCAGGGATAAACCAGGGCCAATATCAAGGCATTTCATCAAACAAGGTTAAGCTAGCAAGGTATTAAGAAAGAATGAGTACATGATAAGCGCAAATATTTGGAACAAGGGATTCACTCACTCATCTGGTGGGTCATTTAGGCAAGAAGTGGTTTCACTCAAGGAATAAGGGCCTAAGATCCTTTCCATCTCCACCACATCACCCAAACTAATCTTAGAGTAACAAGGTAAGTTCTGAGTCCATACAGGATGCATGAATGCGACAAAATACACTAACAACACATATGGCATTTTGCACCCACAATCAAGTATAGACTCACAGGTCATGATTTCTGTCTCAGGTTACCTTCACAATATCAGAACAAACATTGTCAGACACTCAAAAAATGTATGAATGCATCAATAATCACAACCTCAAAAATTTTGAGGGTACCAATTTTTATCAAAAGTTTAAAAATAGTTAAGAATCATATATATGACAATAGATAACACTACTATGCATTTACAAATTATCTATACTTCGTCAAACATTTCGGTTTAATAGATAATTAAATATCCACAAGGAAAAAGAAAGACAACAAGAAAACCTTAGGATCAAAATTAGGGTAACTTATGGACTTGAGGCTACTCAGACTTCACCTGAATCTATAACTCCCACCATCCCACCAAAATAGGATACTTTGTCCTCAATGTCACAACATAAAGAACAGACAAGTAAATAAAAACATAATATAGATATATATACATTCAAATCTAACAGTTAACAAAACTCAAAACCAAAATAAAAAGATTATCCAACAAGAACATCCACACAAACCAAAATAAAAAAGTATTATCCAACAAAAGGATAGAGTATCCATAAAGAAAAGTAAGAGTTAGGGTCCAAAGTGGTCAAACATCTTTGTGCTCATGCACCAGTCTCGGGGTGGTTTGTGGGGTCTTCAGTCTGTCTCTCCTCCTCTGCTGAAGTACCGAAAGTACCCTCTCTAGGTGGGGTGTGCTGTGTTCTCTCCCTCTGGATAGCCGCCAATAAAAATGACTCCTACACCACCTCCTCAGGTATGGGATCCTCCTCCACAGGTCTCGGCTCTTTGGGCTCGGCTCTGGATCAACATGTTAAAGGGGCCTCTTCCCACGGCTGTCTGGACTATTGGCGAGCCAATCAAATGCCTCATCTCCTACCTGTGCACCATTTGAGGCTGGAATAAGGGCTGCCAACATCTGTAATAAGTCAGCTTTGAATTTGGCCAACTCCTCAATAGTTGCGCTTGCATCGGTAAGCCTATCTCCCTCAAGCCTCTTGTGAACTCTGGCCTCTAATACAACACTCCTGAGGGTGATCACATTATCCGTAAAAGTTGGCCTAATATGACAATAGATAATGGACCACAAGAATTTAGCTCAGAATGAGAGGTGGGCTTTTACTATAGGATCTTCGTGGTGTGTGACCCACGTCTGCTTAACATCCTCCCCACAAATCTAGCTAGCGATCCACTATAGAAGCTCCGTCCTAGCCCTGATGTCCTTCCAAGTAATCGCTGTCCTAATCTTCTCAATACGACTATCGTACTCCGCGGTGGACTGAGGGGCTATATAAGTAGGCCCAAACTGCACTCGTCGGATCATATCCTCCGAGATATCAGTTCTTCTTCCTCGTACTGTTACCACTCGTAGCCTCTACTACTTAATTGGTCTTTTGTTCTTTGGTGACCCCCGGTGGAATGTAGCAACGTACATGCATAGAACTCATGGACTATGTAAGGGGCATATTTGCCAAACTGATGTGTGGTCCATTGCAGCCCATGCTTGTCCAACCCAGCATCCAATCCGGGCTCTCTATCTAAGCTTGAGGCATTTAGCCGAGGCTCCTTCTGAAATTGACGAACCAACTTGCCTTGCCCCTTTGGCTCCAACCCTTGGTCATATGTTTTCTTCATCCTAAGGATGCACCATCTGAAGTGGGCTGGGGGTTGGGACTGGACCACCTCCTTCTGAGAAGTTTTCTTTGACTCTAACTCTGAACCCGAGTGTTAGGGGGTCATTTGTGGCAAGTTGTTGTCTGAACCATCCCCATTGCACTGTTGTTCCTTCTATTCATACTGGGAGGAACTACTCACTTCCATCGGTGTCTTAGCTGCGAGTGCCCAAGTCCAAGGTCCATTGGCCTCCGGGTCTAACCTGACTCTGTGGACTTCCACGGCCCTTAGATTGCTAGATTTCAGAGGATTCATCCCGCAACCTCTGTTGTAGAGCTTAAATTACCCGTTTGTCTTTTAGAGGCATTTTATCTGCAGACAACCCACAAAGC
The DNA here is from genome assembly GCA_025774065.1 of Solanum ossicruentum. Classification (NCBI taxonomy): domain Eukaryota; kingdom Viridiplantae; phylum Streptophyta; class Magnoliopsida; order Solanales; family Solanaceae; genus Solanum; species Solanum ossicruentum. Next base: position 38,148 of record JAOTQR010086363.1, read on the forward strand.
AACATGTAAGTCCAGGATGTTTGATCCACTGAAATACAATGTAAAGAACAAGAAACAAAAACAACTAAAAAGTAATTATGCACTGATGCAACTTCAGATGTGTAGGTACGAGTACAGTTACGACTTGTAGGGTGACCCACGAGTCATAGTCTGGGCTTTTTACCATTTTTAGAAATATTTTCAAGAATATATATAGGTTTATGAGAACCTCATTACGAATCATAGCAGGCACTATGAATCGTATATGAGTTCCATGTGAAAAACTTGAAGGAACAACTGATGATTGATGCTTGCTATGAGGGTCCCTTACGACTCGTAGAGGAACCTACGAGTCATTAGAGGGCCTCGTAGCATGAAACAGAAAGCATCAGTGGGGCCTAAAATTTTCCCACAACACACACAAATCAAGCACAAAGTCCAACATCCTTGGCACATAATAACAAAATCAACTCTATGGCACATAAGCAAGTACTTCTGTAACATTAGAAGTTCATAACAACCCTATTTTCTAAGAATCATACAAAGTTCAACAGATTATCAATCACACTTAAAGCAATATTCATTCTAAACTCATTCTTGACATCTATAAACATTCCCTAGGGATGTAATTCTCATACATAACAATTCAATCAAACCCCACAAGTTAAAACATAAGCATTGCACCCATATTTCCTCAATTTGAACTCCAACAACCATTCAGACAATGTATGGGCAACAATCACACTATACATCCCATGAATCATACATTTAATATTCATCATCACCTATACTAGAATTTCAACACAATTTAATTCCAACTAAACTATTCAAAGTCTAAAATCCTAGGTTACAAGTCTGGTTCAATAATCAAAGTATGGCATGCTTAAACATGATCAATCTAAACTTATACTCATATAGGGGACAATGGTCATCACCAAAGATTTCAAACTGTAATCGGGGAGCTTACCAATTAATTGGATAAGTAAATAAAAGTGTAAGAAATTGAAAACCATGCCGAAAACCCTAGAATAGTACCTTCACTGGAATATTCACCGGAAAATGACATAAGTAGTAGGGATTTTGGTCGGAAAAGTGATGTGGGTGGCTAAGAAGAGTTTTTCGTCACCTCTTAGGGTTAAAATATGAATTTGGGGGTCAAATTTTATTTTGACCCCCTTTTTATCTTAAATCGGGTCGACTTTTAAAAAGCTTCAGATCGGGGCAACAAGACCCCGACTACTAGTCATAGGTCGTCATATGACTCGTAAGTCCCGGTCTCGTATCATCCCTAACACTTATAAAAATTTAAGAATCATACATGGGCACTATAAACCCCACTTACGACTCATAGAGTGTCCTATGAGTCATAAGATTAGCTCATAGTGTATGTGCCAACTTCTGATACTCACTGATTCCCTCTATGATGCATGACTACAAGTTGTAGTGGAGGCTATGACTCATAGTCCTGCTCGTAGAAATTACTCTAGGTCCAATTTTTTCAATATCTTTGATTCTTCCGATTCAAACCTCAAAACCAAGTATCAAAGCACAGAAATCCTCAAAAATATGGCAATTGCACCATTGTCTTTAAAACAAACAACTACTACTACCCTATGTTTAAAGCAAATAAATAATCATCAAAAGTTTTGGGTTGCCACCCAAGAAGTGCCTTGTTTAATGTCATGGCTCGACTTTGTCTTCTTCCTTCATCAACTATGATCGAGGGTCCATACCTCACTCTTGGACTCATCTGGGTGTTTAATCGATTGGCAAATATCGAACACAACTTCTGTATCATTAACCCTGAACCACAGCTGACTTGAATCTGTATCCACTAGGGTTCTTCCAGTGGCCAGAAATGGTCTCCCCAAAATGATGGGTACCTCAAAATCAACTTCGCAGTCAAGGATCACAAAATCTGCTGGAAAGATGAATTTTTCCACTTTAACAAGCACGTCCAAAAGGATTCCCTCCTGCTTTTTAATGGTTCGACATGCCATAAGCAACCTCATCCTTGTCGGGTTAGGGGTACCATGACCAAGCTTTTTTGATATAGCAAGAGGCATTAAATTGATGCTAGCTCCTAAGTCGCATAATGCTCTTGCAAAATCAACATCACCATTGGTAAAAGGAATGGTGAATGCACCGAGATCCTCTATCTTCTAAGCAAGGCATTTAGTCATAATCACATTAGATTGTTACAGTTCTTGCGAGAATTCTTGGCTCAAAGTGCATTTCTAGCTAACTAAGTCCTTCATATATTTAGCATACCCGAGCATTTTCTCCAAAGCCTCTAGGAGAGGAATGTTGATTGAGAGTTGCTTCAACATCGAGAGGAAGTGTTGGAACTTTCTGTCCTCTTCCTTCTTCTAAACATTGTTTTCATGGTCCTGTTTTGAATGACAAATGTTTTCATTTTCCGTTTAAAAGTTCTTGAGTGTGTGTAGCAAAATCCAAGAATAGGTTACTCCACTTCAAGAAAGTTCTCAGCTTCTGTTGAACTAGGTTCCCATTTTTTTCCCTTTTTGATTTTGTGAACATCTTTCGGTTGATCAAAACCACATTCATGGTTTTTAGGTCAATGGGTCTTTGAATATCTTTAATTTATTATTTAATTATTTATTTATTTAGTTTCAAAATTCACTTTTGAATTAGAATTTCTTTATATTTAGAATTCACTCTTGATTTACGACTATTCTATATAAATAATTGTCTAGGCTATAAAGAAAAAAAAGGAAAAAATATTATTATTTTTCTAATATTTAATATTTTAAACTTCTTTAATTTTACAACAACAACAACATACCAGTAAAATCCCATAAGTGGGGTCTGAAGAGGGTAGAATGTACGCAGACCTTACCACTACCATAGAAGTAGAGAGGCTGTTTCCTGGGAACCCTCATCTCAAAACCCGTACGCAAGAAAGAACTAGATATGACAAAAGGTAAGGAAGGGAACTTCTTTAATTTTGTTTATATTAATATTATATTTATTTTAATAATAAATAATATTTATATAATTTTTAGATTGACATGACACATATGTGCAGATCACATGTGCTAAACTAGCATGGTACAAAAATTGAAAACCAATCTCCCTCTCTAATGAACAACTGTGGTCATTTGAAATTAAGAGAAAGTAGAGAAAAAATAAATTGTGCATCTCTAGGAAACATACTTATTGTTGCTAAAGCACTTGTGTATTTTAATTAAGCAATGGTTAGCAAGCCCTCTAATTCAACGAATGTAAGTAATCTTCACTGCGTAGTCCTTATTCAAAGTGAAATTTAGTTTGGTGGGGTTCTTTTTTCTTATCGGGTTCTTTTTTCATATGTAGTTTCTTTTTCATAACCTTTGGATATGTGGCAAGCCTCTTAATTCATCCTTCTTCAAGCAAATTTAATATTTCTAAATTTTACCTCTCCTTTTGTTTTGTCTCAGTATTTTTTTTATAGCTTTTCCTAGTTTATTTATTTAGACTAACCAAATTGAGCATTAAAAAACATTACATTGAGCGCAAAAGGCAGTTGAATTTTGAGTTTATGTTATATTGAAATTTTTCAAAATGATCACAGAAAAATAAACTGTCTTTGCCATTTTTCCATGTATACTAAAATGGAAAGGGGTAAGTAACTTGTTTAACAACCTTGTAGTCGCATACGCTATAGTAGGTGTCGCTATTTTCCTTTTTTTTTTTGTTTTTAATGTTGAGAAAAATCCGTAAATGCTATCTTTTGGGTGTGCTAGGGTAAAACCGCCACCACATGATAGTAGGTGTTGCTTATCCTATCATATTTACTTGGATGAACCAACATATTTTTCTTTTGATGAAGGGACACTATTAAAGGGAAGATTCTAAGTGATGCAGTAATCGAAGTCCATTGATACCAAACAATATTTGAATAAGTTTAATTGTTTAAGATTTTGAAGTTAATCAAGATTATAACTATCAGTCTTATTTATTTGTAATGGGTAGGAACTCCTCTTGATATAGTCGTCAATTATACAAGGAGATTACTTAGAACTCCTAATATTTACTACTTTAGAATTGTTTAGAGCTTTTATTTTTCAAATTCCTTCTAAATTCCAGAATTATATATTCATTAAATGAATGTCCTTATTTCCTTTGATTTCTTTCCCAATTTGGAGAATTGAAGATATAATCATTTATACGACCATTTCGGGGGGATACTAATATTTTAGTTTTAAATATTTTTAAAATCAATTACTTAATACTTTATATTATACTAGGAAATTAGCTCGCGCAAAACCGAGGTCATAAGTAATCTAATTGAGTTTATAAATTTTAATATTAAAACTAATAAAATACTTTAAAGTTATTAAGTTCTTTCAAGATAAAAATTTAGCATTATCAATTTACATCAAGAACTTCTATTAAGGTAATATTTTCAAAGTCCTGTTAATCTTCAATAATATTTTTGAATTATAACATTATTTCTTGATATAATTGGCTTGTCAATAGTGCTTGAACTCCCTAACTTGAATATTAAATTACTATAGTACTCCCAACTTAAAAATTAGTTTAATATACTTTTTATATTTTATATATATTTATTTAATTATCTTATATTATATTGAAAGTAGATAATTTATCGCATTGAAGGATTATGACTTTTTTCGAAAGGTTGTAACTCTTTTGAGAAGTTGTGACTTTTTCGAAGAGTTGTGCCTTTTTTCGAAGGATTATTACTTTTTCGAAGGGCTGTGACTTTTGCAAATGGTTATGACTTTCCCGAAGGATTGTGCCATTTTCGAAGGGTTGTAACTTTTTTGAAGAGTTGTGACATTTTCGAAGGGCTGTAACTTTTTCGAAGGGTTATGACTTTTTTGAAGAGTTATGAATTGTGACTTTTTCAAGGAGTTGGGACTTTTTTGAAAACTAGTGAATTTTTCAAAGAGTTATGACATTCTTGAAGGGTTATGACTTTTTCTAATAGTTGTGACATTTTTTTAAAGTAGCAGTTAGTCAATGCAACTTTTGACGCTCATCATGGGTCATCCGGAAATAGTCGATTTATGTTTTGAACATAGGGGTCAGGCTGCATACATCCAACCCCCATTACCCCTCAATTGGAGGGAGCCTTTGAGGCAATGGGGTAATGTTGTTGTTTATGTTGTTGTTAAAAGGTTGTGACTTTTTCATGGAGTTGTTACTTTTTCGAAGGATTATGACTTTTTGAAAGGGTTATAACTTTTTTTGAAGGGTTGCGAATTTTCCAAATGGTTATAACTTTTTAGAATGGTTGGGATAGGTTAAAGTACAGTTTAATCAGAAACGATGCTATTTGAGTTTTGTTAATATCTATTGGGTTATTTAATTATTTTTTAAACATTAAATTATTTTTAAAAATAAATAAAAATTATATGAGAGTGCCACGTAGGCGGACCTAACATTCTCTTATATATATATATACTAAAATAGAGATGGATCTCCTTCATCATATGTATGATACTTAATTCCAAGCCTAATGGAGAAAACTTAATTGTTGGAATGGCGAACATCAATTTTGAGAATAACGCACGTAACGTGAACGACATATTATCTAAAAGGATCAATAGTATAAGGTTAAGATGTTGCAGATTAAGGATAACTATTGTGTATCATTGAATTAACCACCAAGAGAATTGCCCCAAATTTGTCACAGCCCAAGCCTAGGGCCTAGACATGACCGGCGAATAGGGAACCCGAAGGAATCCCAAACAAACCTCATTGCATATCATTACACATCCTTGATCGTGGAATTGAAGCAATTAAAATGACAATAAGAGACAACAAAAACAAAGGGGATTGGGACTAAGGGAGGAAGAGAGAAAGAGAGATTAATACTTAAGTATCATAGATGATTCAAAGCTCAAGCATAATACACAACTCATCCAACAACATCTCTAACATAGATACTTAGTGAGAGCCAATACAATCGGGTTCACCATCATAGTCAAAGTAGCAATAAAGTAGAGAGTATCAATACATAGCATAAGAAATATAGACCGACGTCCCCGGAGTGGAAGACTCACCAACTAGCATGAGAGACAATAGTACTAGCCACATGGAGGAGGGGATGGCCAAATGGAGCTCCATTTCCTACATGGTAACATCATGTAGGCATAGAATATGCAGTAGTACGTTTAAATGTACTAATTATGTAGGATGCAATGCAACAAGAAATAGACAACATACTTAAAATGCATAATGATAAACAACAGATAGTATAATACAATATATCATGTATGATCAATGCTTAAGTAAAACATGCTTATATAGAACATATTACATAGATAAGAAGAGAACATCATCACAAACTAAGCAACTAGTACTTGGAATCCATGGCTTAACATCCCTTGGTAGTGATCGAGATACCAACCCCTCAACAAGGTTAATGGATTTAACACCCTCCATCAAAGTGGCCAAGGTACAAACCCCAAAATAAGGTTAATGGATTTAACACCCTCCATCAAAGTGATCATGGTACTCACCCCTCAACCAGGTTAATGGACTTAACACCCTCCATCAAAGTGGTCAAGGCACCAACCCCTCAACAAGGTTAATGGACTTAACACCCTCCATCAAAGTGGTCAAGGTACTAACCCCTCAATAAGGTTATGGTCAACATGTAATATTATAGAAGCTTATCATGAAATTAACACATATACAACATACTTTTATCATCATAAAGTCATATATCTCATACGCCAAGCATTAGGCCTTCAACAACTCAAGAATCATAAACTAGACATTTTATCAAACACTTGGTGGGTATGTAATGCTAGTGTAAAACCATGCAATTCAAGAATGTTATCATGCTAGAAAACCCAATATAAAACCATCAATAGATACTTGGAAACAACCCTCAAGAAATATGTCACGGCCCAAGCCCACTAGATGTGACCGGCGTATGGGGAACCCGAAGGAACCCCAGAAAAACCTCTTAGCATATCATACACATATCCTTGGTCGCAGAAGAAATTAAAATAACAATGAGAGGTAAGCATAAACAAGGAAAATTAGGACTAAGGGAAAGAGTTAAACACTTGAATAATATAAATGAGTTAAAGCTCAAGAATAATACATAACTTGTCTGACAACTCCTCTAGACATAGAACTTAGCCGGGGCCAAGACAAGCAACTAAGATCACCCTCATAGTCATAAGTATTCCCAAAATATAAAAGATGTAGTATAAACATAAAAATAAAAAAAGATAGATATTGTCCCCGAATATAAGGACTCACCAAAAGCTAACTTGAACAATCCATCTAGCCATGAGGAGAATCAATAGGATACCCAGTTCCTACATGATGACATAATGTAGGCATAGAGTATGCATTAGTATGTTTGAATGTACTAAGTATGTAGGATGCAATGCAACAAGAGATAGGCAATATAGTCAAAATGCATATGATTAGCAATAGAAAGCATAATAACAATATGACATGTATGATCAATGCTTAAGGAAATCATGCTTTGTAAATCATTCATCTTACATATAACATAATATGTAAGAGTGGGAAGAAACTTCAATCGACATAAAATAAGACCAAATGAGCTACAACTTGGAACACCGATGTCAACCCCACATCGGAAGAAAAGGGGAAGTTACTTGCCAAGGTAAATCTTCTAATGCCTAAGTGAATCCACTAAGACTTAGTGAACTGAGTACTCGCCTCTAATTCTTGGACTCGAGTACTTGCCTCAAGCTCGGACTCGGGTACTTGCCTCAAGCATTCATATTTAGGGTACCCGCCTCTTAGAGATTTTGGGACTTGCCTCTAATCCCTTCACCTATGATGACATGTATTTCTAGGACTTGGGGACTTACCTCTAGTCCACTCGGTGCTAGGTCTAATCCCACGAAATATATAAGATAATCATACTTTAATAACTTGAAATAAACATAGAGACATGGCATTAGTAGCTCTCAACATAATTGATCTTAAATGGTGAGCCTAACTTCAATCATAAGAATGGGTCATCATCAACATTATCCTTTCATTAACACTAACATCAAAGGCTTACAAGAGGTATAATCTTAAGAAAGGGACTTAATCTAGCCCTACAACATCATCAATATTTACATGATTTAAACATATCTTTAGGAAGCTCATGATCATCATAGAGTCACTTGAATCATAACTCAAAAAATAGATCATCAAAACTTAAAGAATTCTTAAAAAGGCATTTTATCAAACACTTGACGGGTGTGTAATGCTAGTGTAAAACCATGCAATTCAGGATATTATCATGCTAGAAAATCCAATTTAAAATCCTCAATAGATACTTCATAACATCCTCCAGTAATATACATCAAAACTCTTCATCAAATCCCACAATAGATCTTAGATTCATAGCCCAAAACATAGTAAAACATTCACAATTTCATAAACCCCAACATAGTGTGTAGTGATTTTCATAATAAATAAGACTCATGAGTAAATGATCTTTAAATCATACAATGTTTATGAAAAGGAAGCTTGGGTATCATGAGTGAAAGGAACCCATGAAAGAAACTGACATATCTCGACTTTGGAGAGTTTCTTGAAGAAGATTTGAAATGGAGACTTGAAGCTTGAATGAAATCCTTAGATCTGGATGAGTTTTGGGACTCTTGAGGAGGACTTGGGGCTTGACTTGGTTTTCTTGAATTCTAACAAGGCTTCTTGAAAATTTTGAGAATGGATGGAGAATTTGATGAAGATTAGAGAAGATTTTGAGAGGTTTTTGGTTGGATTTTAGGGGGTCAAAATGGCTAGACAATGAGGGATTTTCGTGAATATAGGTATAGGGATAATATCCAATTGCCCTGGAATAAAAAGAATAATTTTCAAAAATTTTTGAACTAGTGTGCATCAGGTCCGCGTCGCGGATCGGTCGCAGACAACTACTGTTTTATTGAAGTTTCACCAAAAATTATTTGTCTGACATAGATAAAGTATACCTTGTAAGTACTCATTTTCTCACACAATTTTTCCCTCTAAATAAGAATATGAAGATGAATTTGCAAAATTCTGCACGGATTTTGAGATATTAAAAAAATACATTGTAGGGTCTTTCCGAGCTACATGGACGGGTGTTTAGATATCGGCAACTTGAGATATAAGAGAATTACGATTATGGGGGAATTCCTAGGAAAGTGTGGGGTGTTTAAAAATATACATCAAAACCCTTCATCAAATCCTAGAATAGACCTTAGATTCATAGCCCAAAACATAGTAAAATAGTCACAATTTCATAAACCCCAACATAGTGTACAGTAATTTTCATAATAGATAAGACCCATGTGTAAATCAACTTTAAATCATGCAATAAAAGGTAAAAGGAGGTTTGGACATCATTGGTGAAAGGAACCTATGAAAGAAACCCACATACCTTAGCTTTAGAGATGAAGTTGATGGAGACTGGAGATGGAGACTTGAAGCTTGAGACGATATCCTTAGATCCGGAGAGGGTTTTGAGATTTGAATTTAGGAGATGAAATATTGGTTAAGTGTTTAAAAAGTATGTCTTGGAAGATATGATGGTGAAATAAGGCTAAGTATAGACATTTTCATGTATTGGAACAGTTAGGCCCAAGATCTAAAAGTCTTGACCGAAATTTAAAACTTGGCAAAATTAACACACTGGCGCATCACGCCAGTGACGTGAAAATCATTCTGGAATCGCATTTTACGATTTTTGTTTTTTGATATGGTTTCTCTAAAATTCAGTTAGGCATATTCCCTAGTCAATTTTTCACACTAAACAAGAACATGAAGTCGAATTTCCAAAATAACACACGGACTTTGAGATATATGAAAATTACGATTCCAGACACTTTCGAGGCACATTTTCGGGCACTTTTTGGGGTCATTACAAATCTCCCCCTTGGGAACATTCATCCCCGAATGTCAAAGAAATTTACAAGAGAAGAGTAATCATAAAGAGATCAGCCCCAACAAGAATGCAACAATACACTTTAAAACACCATTTTCAAAATCTCAACATAAGTGTAGAAACACCATGAACCCTTTCAATGTAAACATGAATGCATGCAAATGACGTAGGGGCTGGAACATGAGATATGAAATCACAAAAAGAAGTTTGAAATGTTATCATAATCTTGAATAAAATGAAAGAGGTATAGGTATCATTTTTCCATGCCAGCTCTAGCTCCCCAAAAGACACTCTCGACTTGACGATCTTCCTAATAAAGAATTCACACGTGGCTCCCCCTCTTGAATTCTACTGAACGCTACATCCTCACAAATCAACCCCTCCTCACATCTACCCCACTTCTCCACCGGACCTCCTCATAAGCCAACACATCCTCCACAACGTCCACAACATGAAGAGTCCTATAACACTTGAATCACCAACACACCTCCTCAACCTAGAAGCATGAAGAACTAGACAACCCATAACCATAACACTAGGGAATTTCAATCTTTAAGCAACCATACCAATCCTCCTCTACACTCTATAAGTGCTCACAACACTAAACTCATTTGTCAACCTTAATCATACATATCACACTTAGTACCATAAACTGCCATCTCCCCCTTGGGAGATAACCTCCACTCTACCCTCTTTCACCCAAAATCTCCAACTCTAATAAGGCGGAATCAAGGCTTAGTTTAATCTAGATCCCTTCAACTAAAGAAAATTTAGAAACATCAATAATGCTACATCACCATAGTCAACCTCACCCAACCTAAGTTGTTACCTCTTGCCACCATCATCAACATATGTTAGGCTACCCATAGACATCCTACTTAGAGCATCAACCATAATATTAGTCTTACCGGGGAAAAATAATGCACACTCATATCATAATCCTTAAGGTGTTCTAACTACCTTTTTCTTGTACTCAACTCGCACCTACCATATTTAGCAAACAACCTCTCATTTCCCAAGACTTGGAATACTACCCCCAAATATACCCTCATCCTCACTTAGTGACAAAACTCGAAACAAAGGTCAAGCTTAGAGAAGTAACTATTCCATCGTAGATGACCAAGTAAATCGTCCACCCTAGTCATCATATTACAACCTTACTAGTCCTACACTCACTAGAAGAATGCTTCGCAAGTAGCCAAACCACCTCAAGACCTCCAATACATAAACCAAATTCAACCAAGATCACTAGACAAGACTTTATGCGATAAGAACATGAACAACCCTTAAACCTCTCTAGCAACAATAGACTCGCATAACCATACCCTACTAATAACAAAAGGAACAATGAAAGGAAAAATAATCCTCAGAACCATCAAGTATGCACAACAACATCAAGAAAAACCTTTAACATACTGGTAGCATCATCGGGCACCTTTTACCCTCCTTCCCTTCTTTGAAGAGCATAGTACCGATTACATCTTAGAGCATCCCCTGGATCAACAACATCACCTTTGCCCTTTTTGCGCCTATGAGAACAATCACTTATTTTGTGACCCTCCACTACACAACCATAGCAAGCATTGGTTTTATTCAACCACAGGCCATCAGGGCGTCTGCCATATTTTGGGCACCTATCATAAAGTATCACACTACCACTACCTTTGGAACTTTCCTTCACCACGGGCCCTCTTAGCCTCCTTATCTCTCCTCTTCCTCAACTTTTCTCCTCCATTTGCTCGGCATAGGTCATCAAACGTGACAAGTCCATGTCACATATCAACATGGAGAACTAGAACTCCCCGCTAACCAAGTCGAAAACACCCATAATAAATTTGTTCATCCTAGATGTTGAGTTGACCACCAAATGGGGAGCATATTTTGAAAGTTGATTGAACTTGAGGGTATACTCCCTCACACTCAATGAACCTTGTATCAAATTCATGAATTCGACCATCTTAGCCTCCCTAAGCTCAAGTAGGAAGAATCGATTAAGAAAAGCCGTCTTGAACTCCTCCCATAGAACCAGATTGTCTACCTCCTTCTCTTGCTTCCATTGATTAAATCATATTTGTGCAACCCCTTTGAGTTAGTAAGCCGCCAACTCTGCCTTTCCTCCGATCTAACTCCCATGATTGCCAACACCTTGTAAATCATGTCAATGAACTCTTGAGCGTCCTCCTCAACCTTTGACCCATAGAATACCGGCAGAGTCATACTGATAAAGTCCTTCACCCGAGAAGCCGGTGTAAGTGCATAAGGGGCTTGGGCCCCTTGGTTGGCTTGATTAGCCAAAATTTGTGCAAGCAAGGTGAGAGCATTCGTAAGCTTCCAGTTGGCCAATTACTCCTCGGGTGTGCGGGCTCATCTTCCCCTCGTGTTAGGCATGATCTACCATAGGTGCGAAAAGAACAATCATTAGGGGAGAAAAGCTTACTTCAATTCTATAACATGACTTAAAACATGAAAAAGGGAAACATTTCCTAAATGTCTCATAGCATCTCACTCATAGTTGTGGTACACAACACAATCATGATCAATAATTTAATCGACGTTGTGTGTTGAACTCTGAGGATGTTATAATCTAGTGTTCTGATACCATCTTTCTAGCAACCCAAGCTTGGGGCCTAGACGTGACCGATGAATGGAGAACCCGAAGGAACCCCCAAACAAGCCTCATAGCATATCATTATACATCTTTGGTCGCGAAAGCAATTAAAATGACAATAAAGAACATAAACAAGGGGGATTGGGACTAAGGGAGCGAGAGAGAAAGAGAGAGTAATACTTAAATATCATAGATGCATCAAAGCTCAATCATAATACACAACTCGTCCAACAACACTCTAACATAGATAATTAGTGAGGTCCACCTCATTGTCAAAGTAGTAATAAAGTAGATATTATCAATAAATAGCATAAGAAATATAGACCGACATTGCCGGAGTGGATGACTCACCAACTAGCTTGAGAGACAATCGTACTAGCCACATGGAGGAGGAGAATGGACAAATGGAGCTCCATTTTCTACATGGTAAAATCAAGTAGGCATAGAGTATACGTTAATACGTTTGAATGTACTAAGTATGTAGGATGCAATGCAACAAGAGATAGGCAACATAGTCAAAACGCATAAGGTAAGTAATAGATAGCGTAATACAATATATCATTTATGATCAATGCTTAAGTAAGATACGCTTATATAGAACATATTACATAGATAAGAAGAAAACATCATCGTAGACTAAGCAACTAGTACTTAAAATCTACGGCTTAACATCCCTTGGTAGTGATCGAGATACCAATCCCTCGACAAGGTTAATGGCCTTAACACCCTCAATCAAAGTGGTCAAGGTACCAATCCCTCAACAAGGTTAATAGACTTAACATCCTCCATCAAAGTGGTCAAGGTACCAACCGCTCAACAAGGTTAATCGACTTAACACCCTCTATCAAAGTGGTCAAGGTACTAACCCCTCAACTGGGTTGTGGTCAACATGGAACACTGTAGACGCTTATTATGAAATTAACACATATACAACATACTTTCATTAGCAGAAAGTCATATATCTCATATGCCAAGCATTAGACCTTCAACAACTCAAGAATCATAAATCGGACATTTTATCAAACACATGGCGGGTGTAATGCTAGTATAAAATCATGCAATTCAAGTGTATTATCTTGCTAGCAAACCCAATGTAAATCCATCAATTGATATGTGGTAACACCCCCAAGAAACAGACATCAAAGCACTTCATCAAATGCCACAATAGACCTTAGATTCATAGCTCAAAACATAGTAAAACAGTCACAATTTCATAAATCCCAACATAGTGTGCAGGGCTTTCATAATAGATAAGACCCATAAGTAAATCAACTTTAAATCATGCAATAAAAGGTAAAAGGAGGCTTAAGTGTCATGGGTGAAATCAACCCATGAAAGAAACCCACATACCTTAGCTTTGAAGATAATGCTGATAGAGATTGGAGATGAAAACTTAAAGCTTGAGAGGAAATCCTTAGATCCGAAGAGGGTTTTGAGACTAGAATTTAGGAGATGAAATATTGGTTAAGTATTTGGGAGAGTGTTTGGGAATTTCTTGGAAGATATGCTGGTGAAATAACGGTAAGTATTGGTATTTTCATGTATCAAAACACTTAGGCCCAAGGCTTAAAAGTCTTGGACAGTAATTAAAAATCTAAGCAAAATTATCACACTGGCGCGTTGTGCTAGTGACGCGTTAATCATTTTAGAAATCGCATTTTGCGATTTTGTGAATTTTGATACGGTTGCTCTAAAATTCATGTTAGATCTATTTCCCTCTCAATTTTCTCCCCTGAAAAAGAATATGAATTCAGTTTTTTGAAATAACACATAGAATTTGAGATATATGGAAATTACGATTCTGGGCACTTTCAAGACACATTTTTGGTCACATTTTAGGGTCGTTACAAAATCAAACTTCAATTCTCTAGGAAGTAGAAGTTACTATCCCAGGAAGTGGAATGAATCCATTTTTGTAATAATAAAGTTTAATCCTGTATGCCATGTATTTATGGATCAAGGTGGAACACATTAGAACTTTGATCAAACAATTTAAAGAATTAAGTCCCTTTTAGATCTTTTCTTTTTTGTTTAACTGCAAAATTTTCTTGATAAACATAGCACGCAAAATTTATCATTGTCTTTCTTCTTTTTCTTTTATATAATACATAAATATGGAATATGATCCCTGCAAGTATTTTTTGGTATCTTTGGGCAGAGAAGATGTTTTGGCAGTTTATCAACTCCAATTCATTTCCTTAAGGCTCAATGTTTAATATATTTATAACATGACATAATGCATCTCCTTATTATTTTACTGCCCGTTGTTATCCCTCTAGTCCTGACATAGTTTCTAATGTCAAGAAACTATCAAAAATTTTCTTTTGCTCAACTTTTGTATTTTATGCATTAACTTCATGCCACATGCCAAAAAAAAATGTACCATTACTCCACCAAAAAAGTTCAAATAACCAAGTAAAAAGAAGCTAATAAAGAGAATATAAAGAAATATATGATCGATGACCGACAACACATAGAAATAGCAAATTTACCATCTTGAGCGATTAGTGGATAATCTGAAGCACTAACATTGATAAACCAGTCCAACTTTGAACGTTTCTTTAGTACATGAAAGACGCTTGAAGAAGCTAAGAAGGTAAAAGATGATGGGCAGAACAACAAATGACTCAGTATAAAAATTAGAAAATAGCAAATAATACAAATTAGATAATTTCTAAAGAATATGAGTAGAAAGTGATGCAGTGCATGGGTATTTGGTGTGACAGTTGCAATAAATTTGTGTGAGAAACAGAAAGTAGCATACCTATGGTAATTGGATTATGATATATCAATATGTTGGTCATGTACTCAATGTCATGAGTTTGATAGTGAAATTTTATGTGCCTCAGAACATGAAGGAATTCGAAGTACATTTTATAAACTACTTTTGTGATGGCTTTTGGTAGGACAATTTATTACAAATTAAGGATTTGATGCCTCTACTTCAAGATAAAGAACATCACCATTAGAATTGGCATCTCTAAAAGCTTTGACATCTTGTTCTGTTTTATAGGAAAATGATTTCCACTCACATGATGAGGATGATGACGATGACAACTCGGATGATGATTTTAGTGATGATGATGAAAAGATGCAATCACCTCTTGATGAGGAGATCTCGTTCATTTTCTTTGTAGAAACTATCAAAGGTATGGTGCTATTGCATATTCTATTTTTAGTTTCTTTTTGCTTAATGTTAGGTAGTTGGCTCATAAAGGCTTTCCATTCATATAATGAGGATGATGACGAAGATGACTCCGATGACCATTTTAGTGATGATGATGAAAAGATGCAATCACCTCTTGATTAGGTGGACTAGTTCATTTTTTTTTGTGGAAACTACAAAAGTATGGTACTACTGCATATTTTGTGTCATTTTTTTTGTTTTTCTTTTTTGCTTGGTGTTGGGCAGTTGGCTCACAAATTCTTTCCATTCACATGATGAGGATGAATACAATGATGACTCAAATGACAATTTTAGCAATGCTGATGAAAAGATGCAATAACCTCTTGATGAGGTGGACTCATTCATTTTCTTTGTGGAACTATAAAAGCATGTTGCTGCTGCATATTCTATTTTTTTGCTTGTTTTTAGGCAGTTGGCTCACAAAGACTTTCTGTTCACATGATGAGGATGATGACTCTGATGATGATTTTAGTGAGGATGATGAAAGAATGCAATCACCTCTTGATGAGGTGAACTCGTTCATTTTCTTTGTGAAAATTATCAAAATTATGTTGTTGCTGTGTATTCTATTTTTAGTTTTTCTTTTTTTTTCTTGCTTAGTGTTGGGCAGTTGACTCATAAAGTCTTTTCATTCACATGATGAGGATGATGGCCGATGACAATTTTGAGTGATGATGATGAAAAGATGCGATCACCTCTTGATGAGGTGGTCTCGTTCATTTTCTTTGTGGAAACTATCAAAGTATGCTACTGCATACTCTATTTTCATTTTTTCTTGCTTATTGTTTGGCAATTGGCTCACTTATTTCTTCTCTTATATTATAGACTGTCGAATCCAACTATACAAGCATCTGATCCGTCGAGGTTCTAGCCTTACCCAAACTTTGGACTTATGTTATGAAGAGCAGTAGAGTTGTGATTGTTGAGTTTTAATGTACTAGAAGGAGAGAAATGGAATAGTAATTTGGTCGCATCTTTTGGTGAGGTGTTGTTTAAGCAAATTCCATACGTATAGGAGGAAATGTCTAATTTCATACCTGAAACACCCCTCATGTTCTTCGAAATGCCCCATAATCGTAATTTCCATATATTTCAAAATCTATGCATAATTTTGGAAATATGAATTAATATTCTTGCTTAGGGGGTAAAATTGAGTGAGAAATGGGTATAACCTAAATTTTAGAAGACCCATAGTGAAATATAATTTTCATTAATTTTTTATATCTAGTGTGCCACTATGTAACTTGTACTCTATGTCACACTAGGGGCATGGACCAGTGCATTTCGTGCCCTACTTTTCCAACTTAGTTCAAGGGTATTCGGGTCATAACCCAATGCATATTTAAATGTGAAATCTTAGGTTGTCATTAGCAAACCTTATATTAGGAGCATTGCAGATCCTTAGCCTTGGAACTTGTGGCCTTGAGGAAACCGGCCACCCTTGGAACCTTGGAATCCACCTTCAAAATGAGCCTTCTTAGACTCACCACTTCTTCTCTTTCTAAGCTTTTCCCCCTCTATTTGTTTGGCATATGTCATGAGGTGGGACAAATCCATATCACTTACTAGCATGGTAGTACGACACTCCTTATTAACCAAGTCGGGCACACCCGACACAAATTTGTTCATTCTTGATCTCGGCTTGGCAACTAATTATGGAGCATACTTGGAGAGTTGGTTGAACTTGAGAGAGTACTCCCTCACACTCATGGAACCTTGCTTAAGGTTGATAAACTCCATCATTTTAGCCTTCCTTAGCTTGATAGGAAAGAACTGGTTGAGGAATGCCGCTTTGAACTCCTCCCAAGGAATAACATCATCATCTCTCCTCTCCGACTTCCATTGTGTAAATAAATTCGAGCCACCCCTTTGAGTTGGTAGGACGCCAACTCAACCTTTTCCTCCAAATTGAACCCCGTGATAGATAGAACTATGTATATCTCATCTATGAACTCTTGGGGATCCTTATCCATCTTGGATCCATAGAACTACGATGGGTTGATTCTAGTAAAATCCCTCACTCTAGAAGCCAGAGTGGGAGCATGACATGCTTGGACCCCTTGGTGAATTTGGTTGGTCATAGCACGAGCCAACATCGTAATAGCATCCCAGAACTCATCTTGGGCTACGCCTCAACATTAAGGAGCTTGAGGAGTAGGAGGGGACGATTGCTCCTCGGGCGTATGGGGTCTCCTTATTCTCCCTCTTGGAATCGGCATGATCTAGAAGAGCAAAGAGCATTTGTTAGGGTAAAAGCCTTACACTTACATTCAAAGCATGAGATAGACCATGAAGGAGTGAAACATTTCCTAAAATGTCTCATAGCCTCCCATTCATAGTTGTGGCATTCTTCACAACCATGAATAGTATGCTAATCGATGCGGTGTTTTGGATTCCGAGGACCATTGATAACCTAGTACTTAGATACCAAGTTTGTCATGACCCAAGCCTAGGGCCTAGACGTGACACGGCGAATGAGAACCCAAAGGACCCCAAACAAGCCTCTTAGCATATCAATCACACATCCTTTGCCTCGAAAGAAAAATAAATACAACACGAGATCTAAATGAGGGAAACCAGACTAAGGGAAGTCTTTGATATCATTAAACATTCAAGAGTCAAGCTCATAGCATAAGTACATCAAATGTTCCAACAACACCTCTAACATAGAGTGGAGTGGGGGCCAAGACATTTTTCGAGTTCACCCTCACAATATCAAGTGTTCAACATAAAGAAATATCAAATAGTAAGAATAACATAGATAGTGTCTCTGGACTTGAGGAATCACCAAAGCTTATCTTCCGAAGTACCAAAACTAGCCACGTGGGGGATGACCGAGAGGTGCTCGGATTCCTACATGGTAATATCATGTAGGGGTTAAGTATATGTTAGTACGTTTGAATGAACTAAGTATGTAAGATGTAATGTAACAAGACATAAGCCAACATAGCCACAATACATAATCGTAAGCAATGGATAAGCATAATATTAATATGGTATGCATGATAAATTCTTGAAGTAAAACATGCTTGTAAAATATGTAACTTGCAAAGTATATATTACATGTATGGGAAAAGACGATAACCAACATAGAATGCAAGCTACTATTTGTAATCCAAGGCATGTCACCACCTTGTAAGGTGATTGAGGTATCCATCACTCAATAAGGTGATTGGGCATGTCACCCCCTTAACAAGGTGGTCGAGGAATCCACCCCTCAACATGGTGATTGGGCATTTCACCCCCCAACAAAGTGACCGAGGTATCTACCTCTCAACATGGTGATTGGGCAAGTCACCCCCAATAAGGTGATCAAAGTATATACCCCTCAACATGGTGATTGGGCATAATATCACCCCCAACAAGGTGATTGAGGCATGTCACCCCCTTAACAAGGTGATTGGGCATGTCAACCCCAACAAGGTATGGTCTACTTGTAACACCATAGATACTTTTCATGAATTCAATGCATACATGCAAGCCCTTAATCATCATAAAGTCACTTGACTTATAACCCATATAATAGATCTTCAATAACTTGAGAATCCTTGTCAAGATATTTTATCAAACACTTGGTGGGTTCATAATGCTAGTTCAAAATCACGCAATTCAAGAGTGAAGTAATATGAGAAACTAAATGTATATCAACCCACCAACATATATTAAAACCCTCATGTAGGATACCTTGAAATCCATCATCAAATCTTATAACTGATCATAGTTTCAGAGCTCAAAATATGTATAGTCTCAATAGACAAAACTAATTAATAGTATAATCTTTAAGTAGATAGACATGCATAATCAATCAACATTTCATAAAATTTAAAGATAATTTATAATAAAAATCCATTACAAGAGATATCCATAGGTGATACAACATGCAAACAAGCAATTTTTATAAAAAGGAGAATTGGGCTCCATGGGTGAAAGGACCCAATGAATGAAACCCACATACATCAAACTTGGGTTTTCTTAAGATGACCTTGAAGAGAACGTGGGGCTTTAGGAGAATCCTTGAGTTCTAAAGTTAGGCTTGAAATCCTTGAAATTTGAATGAGATATTTGGTTAAATCTTGGAGAGGGTTCTGAGAGGGTCTTGAGTGATATAGTGTTGAAAAATGGCTAAGTATGGGTTTTTTCACACATATATGGGCATGAGGTTATGACCCCAATGCCCTTGGGTGCATAAGAAAACTATGGAAAAATCTCTATTGGTCCGCGTCCGTCCACGACGGTGACCTATCGCGAAGGGTAAAATAACATTGATCTGCGCCCATGACGCATTACGGCCAAGGCATGGACAAACACTGGATAAAGAAAATTAGCAAAAATTATTTTTTGGTACGTGTACTCTAAAATCCAGGTTATACCCATTTACCACTCAACTTTTCCCCTGATCGAGAATAAGAAGTCAAATATTTGGTATCACGCACAGATTTTGAGATGTATGAAAATTACGATTATCAATATTTCTTAAGCACATTTTGGGATGTATCATCTATGTCGAGAATTGTTCTTCATGATGGATACTTATTATTATGAGGGTGAGCCTGAGAAGTGTCTTTGTCCCCGCTCCATTTTCTAGTAGAGGTGTGCTGGATACTATGTTTGTATATAGTATGAGCTTGACTCTCCTTATGTTTCTATGATTATGAAAGACTTCCCTTAGTCTCGCTTCCACTTTATAATATTTGACTCTTGTTGCTATTTATTTTTTCTCCCACAACCAAGGATGTATACATGATACGTTAAGAGGCTTACTGGGTTGTCTTTAGACTTTCCATTCTCCGTGCACGTCTAGGCCCTAGGCTTCGATCATGACAAGCTTGGTATTAGAGCACTAGGTTGTTAATAGTACTCAAAAATCCAATACACCATGTCAATTAGAGTGTTATTCATGGTTGTGAAACGTGCCACAACTATGAATAGGAGGCTATAAGGCGTTTTAGGAAATGTTTCACTCTTCATGCTCTATGTCGTGCTTTAGATGTAATGATAATGCTTCCTCCCCTAATAAATGCTATTTTCTCTTCTTGATCATGCCGATACCAAGAGGGAGACCAAGGAAGGCCCATACACCTGAGGAGCTACTAGCTTATCCCGCTCCTTAAGATAGAGGGGCTACACAAGTTGAGTTTCGGAATGCAATCACAATGTCGGCCCATGGTATGACCAACCAATTGAATCAAGGGGCACAAGCTCCTCATGCTTTTAATCTGGCCTTAAAGGTGAGGGATTTCACAAGAATGAATACTCTGAAGTTTCATGGGTCCAAGGCGAAAGAAACTCCCCAAGAGTTCATCGATGAGGTGTATAAGGTGCTATATATCATAGGGGTAAATTCAAAATAGAAGGCAGAGCTAGTGGCCTATCAACTTAAAGGTGTGGCTCAAGTTTAGTTTGCTCAATGGAAGTTAGAGAGGGAAAATCATTATGCTATTCCTTGGGAGAAGTTCAAGGTTGCCTTCCTCAATCGGTTCTTCCCTATTAAGTTGAGAGAGGGTAAAATGATGGAATTTATAAACCTCAAGAGTTGTTCCATGAGTGTGTGGGAGGATACCCTCAAATATAACAAGCTTTCCAAGTATGCTCCTTATTTGGTTGCCGATCTTAGATCAAGGATGAACAAGTTTGTGTCAGGGGTGTCCAACTTTGAAAAGCCCCAAAACGTGCCCAAATATCTACCTTGGAAATATCCATAATCGTAATTTCTATATATCTTAAAATCCATACGTGATATCAAAAATTTGACTTCATATTCTTGATTAGAGGGAAATAGTATGTGGGAGATGGGTATAACCCCGATTTTAGCAGACCCGTAGCATAAAATGAATTTTGCCAACTCTGTAATTTCCAGAGAGCATCACATTGGCTCCCCAATGCAGACCCATCGCGGAGTAGTGTTGTGACTTTCTTTATTTTTTAATTTCAGCCTAATAGATTGGGGTCTTGACCCTAGACTCTTTTATACATAAAACAGCTATACTTAGCCATTTTTCAACTCTATATCACTCAATACACTCTCAAAACCCTCTCTAACTCTTAGCCAAATATTTCATCCAAACTCAAGTGTCCCAAGCTTAATTTCGAATATCAAGAACTTCATTCAAGCTTCAAGTTCTCATTCAAAACTTTATCAAGGAAATTCTGAAAGTTGAATTATGTAAGTTTCAACCATTGGGTCCTTTCTCCCATGGTGCCCAACCTTCCTCTTTATGAAAATTGCATATTTTCAAGTTGTGTTACTTATGGGTATCATTTATTACAATATTGTGGTTACAGACTATGTTGGGGATTTATGAAATGTTTATTGGAAATATATTTTCAACTATTTCAAGCTTATACTATGAGATGGTTTGACTATTATGACTATGCATGTTTTTGGCTATGAAACTATGATCTATTATGAGATTTAATGATGGATTTCAAGGTATTTCACATGAGGGTTTTACGAAGTGTTTGATAAAATGTCTTGTTAAGGATTCTTGAGTTATTGATGGCCTATCTCTTGACTTATTAGTTAAGTGACTTTATTATGATGAAGGGATTGTATGTATGTATTGAATTCATGAAAAGTATCTATAGTGTTGAAAATTGACCACACCTTGTTGAGGGGGTAATTTGCCTTAACCACTTTGATGGGGGGTGCTATGCCCATCCACCATATTGAGGGGTATATACTTTGACCACTATGATGGGGGTAGACATGCCCATCTACCAATTGAGGGATAGATACCTCAATCACCTTTCAAGGGGGTGAGATTCCTTGGATTTCATGTACTGAGTTGCTTGGTCTACGATGATGGTCTCTTCCTACACATTTAATCTATATTCTCAAGTATATGTCTCGCAAGCATGTTTTATTCAAACATTGATCATGCTTATTGTTATTGTACTTACCCATTGCCAATGTATATGCATTGACTAAGATGCCTATGTCTTATTACATTGCATCCTACATACTTAGTACATTAAATGTACTAACACATATTCTATGCCTACATGATGCTACAATGTAGGAACAAGAGTACCTCTTGATCATCCTTCCCGTGGCAAGTCTTGGCATATTTGAAGAAGTGCTTTCGTGAGTCCTCAAGTTTGGGGACATTGGCTAACTTACTCTTGTCACTTATTTTCTCTTTATGTTGCACTCTTGATACTATAAGGGTGAGCTCGAAAAGTGTCTTGGCCCCCGCTCAAATTTATGTTTAGAGGTATTATTCGAACTAATGATGTAATTATGCTTTGAGCTTCAACTCTTCTATGTTTTATGCTATCAAAGACTTTCCTAGTCCCTTTACTCTAGTTTATACTCTCTTAATTGTTTAATTGGTTCTGCCACCAAGGATGTGTAAATGATATGCTAAGAGGCTTGTTTGGGATCCCTTCGGGTTCCCATTCACTGTGTCACATCTTGGACTTAGACTTGGATCGTGAAAAACTTGGTATCAGAGCACTAGGTTGTTAATGGTACTCGAAATTTCACACACCACGTCAATTAGAGTTATATTCATGGTTGTGAAGTGCACCACAACTATGAGTAAGAGGCTTTGAGGCATTTTAGGAAATGTTTCCCTTTTTCATGATCTATGTCTTGCTATAGAAGTTGAAGTAATACAGTTTCTCTAATGAGTGTTCTTTGCTATTCAAGATTATGCCTGTTCCAATAGGACGACTTAGGAGAGCTTGTTCACCCGAGGAGCAACCGGCCCTCCTACTGCTCAAGCTCCTCAAATGGTGGAGTGGCTTATGATGCGTTCCAGGATGCTATTATCATGTTGGTTCAAGCCATGACCAACCAAATTAACCAAGGGGCCCAAGCCCTTCATGCTCCTATTTTGGCCTCTAGGGTGAGGCATTTTACTAGAATGAACCCACCGGAGTTCCACGGGTCTAAGTAGATGGGGACCCTCAAGAATTCATTGATGAGGTTTACATTGTTATGTATTATGGGAGTTAGATTGGAGGAGAAGGAGGAGTTAGAAGCCTATCAACTTAAGGTGGTAGCTCAAATTTGGGTTTCCCAATGGAAGGTGGAGAAGGGGAATGACCATGTCATCCTTTGGGAAGAGTTCAAGGCGGCATTTCTACCTGTTTTTCCCTCTTGAGCTAACGGAGGAAAAAATGATGGAATTTATGAATCTAAAGGAAGGGTTGTGAGTGTGAGGGAGTATGCGCTCAAGTTCAATCAACTTTCTAAGTATGCTCCACAATTGGTGGCCGAGCCAAGGTCCAGGATGAACAAATTTGTGATGGATGTGTCTGACTTGGTTAGTGAGTAGTGTCGGGCCGCTATATTGATAGGTGATATGGATTTGTCCTGCCTCATGACTTATGCCGAATAACTAGAAGGGGAAAAGTTGAGAACGAAGAAGTGGTGAGGCGAAAAGGGCCCGTTTTGAAGGTAGATTCCAAAGTCCCAAGGGTGGCCGATTTCATCAAGGCCAAGGAACTTTTAATACTCCAAATAGAAGGTTTAGTAATGACAACCGAAGGGTCTAAGGTAGTGGTGGCGTGGTGCCTAGACCTATGTGCCAAAGGTGTGGTAGAGGCAATAATAGTCCATGTTTAAAGGACATTAATGCTTGCTATGGTTGTGGTGAAATGGGTCATGAGGTGATGGATTATTCTCATAATCGAAACAAGGGTAGAGATAGTCATCCACAAGGCTAAGGTGCAAATATGGTTCCAAGAGGGAGAGGAGGCCAACAAAGGGGTGCCCCAAGGCAAAACCGATTCTATGCTCTCTATGGGAGATAAGGGGTGGATGAGGTAACCGATGTTGTCACCGGTATGTTAAAAGTTTTTTATTTGATTTGTATGCATTGATAGACTCGGGTGCCACTCTTACTTTTGTTTGTTATTTTGCTGCCAAAGAGTTTCATGTTAGTCCCGAATTGTTGTGTGAGCCTTATGAAGTGTCTACTCCTGTTGGTGCATCAGTTGTTGCTAAAAGATTCTATAGAAATTTTTTCGCATTCATTTTGCATAAAATTTTGCCTTGTGATTTTAGTCAGTTAGATATGGTGGATTTTGATGTCATTCGTGGGATAAATTGGTTGCATGCATATTATGCTTCTATTGATTATAGAACTGTAGGGTCAAATTCCAATTCTCAAATGAACCCATCCTTGAGTGGGAAAGTTGTGATGTAGTAGTGAAGGGTAGATTCATTTCTTGCATTAACGCCCAAAAGTTGATTTCTAAGGGGTGCCTCTATCATTTTTTGAGGGTTAGGGATATGGAGTCCAAAGTCCTTCCTATAGAGTCAGTTCTAGTGCATAATGAGTTTTTGATGTCTATCCTAATAAGCTCCCCATTGTTCCTCTCGAGAGCGAAATGGATTTTGGTATAGATTTTCTTCCCGATACTCAACCCATTTCCTATCCCCTTATCGTGTGGCCTAGCGAAGTTGAAGGATTGAAAGAGCAATTGAGAGATTTGTTGGAGAAGGGTTTTATAAGGCCTAGTCAATCACGTTCGGGTGCACCGATGTTATTTATGAATAAGAAGAATGGTTCTTTAGAATGTGTATTGATTACCGACAACGTAATAGAGTCATCATCATGAATAAGTATCCTCTACCAAGGATTGATGATGTTTTTGACCAACTTCAAGTGGCTAGTCACTTCGCTAAGATTGATCTTTGGTTCGGGTATCACCAAGTGAAAGTGAGGGAGTGTGACATTCCCAAGATGACCTTCTGGACTAGGTATGGGCACTTAGAGTTTGTGGTTATGTCCTTTGGGTTTACTAATGCACCAGCCATATTCATGGATCTTATGAATAGGGTCTTTAAACCCTACCTTGATTTGTTTGTGGTGATTTTTATTAATGATATCTTGATCAATACCCATAGTGAGGAGGAATATGTGGATCACTTGATGGTGGTGTAGGAAATCTTGATGGAGGAGAAGGAGGATTCTAAATATGAATAATGTAAGTTTTGGTTGAAAGTGGTTGCTTTTCTTGGTCATGTGGCGTCGAGGGATAGAATTAAGGTGGATCCTAAGAAGACAAAGGTATTAGAAATTGACCTACACCTTTGACTCCATCGGACATTAGAAGTTTCTTGGGTTTGGCGGGTTATTATCGAAGGTTTGTGAATGGGTTCTCTTCTATTTCTTCTCACATGACTAAGTTGACCCAAAAGCAGGAAAAATTTGTGTTGACCGATGAGTGTGAAAACAACTTCCAAACTTTGAAAGATAAGCTTGTCTCCGCTCCTATCTTGTCTCTACCAGATGGTTTGGAAAGGTTTGTTATGTATTGTGATGCCTCAAAAATTGGTTTGGAGTGCGTTTTGATGCAAAATAGTAAAGTGATAGCTATGCCTCTAGACAACTTAAGGTGCATGAAAAGAATTATCCTACCCATGATCTTGAATTGGTCGCTGTGGTATTTTCTTTGAAAATTTGGCATCATTTCTTGTATGGTTCCATGTTGATGTGTTCACCGATCATAAAAGTCTCCAATATGTGTTCACCCAAAAAGATCTCAACTTGAGACTGAGAAGGTGGTTAGAGCTTCTCAAAGATTATGATATGAGTGTGCATTCTCACCCGGTAAGGCTCATGTTTTGGCCAATGCTCTAAGTAGGGAGTCTATGGGTAGCCTAGCACGTGTTGATGATTGTCGTAAAGAGGTTGCTAAAGAGGTCCATCGGTTGGCTCAATTTTGGGTTAGGTTGGAAGAAGTGGATAATGGTGCGGTAGTAGTTGTTGATGGTTCTAAATCTCCCTTAATTGAAGAGGTGAAGGCAAAGCAAGATCTTGAACCTGCCTTGTTGGAGTTGATAGCCTAGGTGAGAGATGGAAAATTGTTGGTTTTCTCCTAAGGGGGAGATGGTGCTCTTGGGTACCAAGGTAGATTGTGTGTGCCTAGTGTTGATGACTTGAAAAGGAGGTCCTTAGATGAAGCTCATAATTCATCCTATTCTATTCACCCCGGTTCTACAAAAATGTATAGGGATTTGAGAGAAATATATTGGTGGGGTGGTATGAGGACATTTCTAAGATTGTATTCGGATGTCATAATTGCCAAGAAGTGAAAGCCAAACCTAAAAGATGGGTGGCCTAGCCCAAGATATAGAGATTCCTACTTGGAAGTAGGAAAGAGATCAACATGGACTTTGTGGTTGAGTTGCCTAAGACTAGGATGCATTTTGATTCTATTTGGGTTATGGTTGATAGAATGACAAAGTTGGCTCATTTCCTACCTGTTAAAACTACTTATGGTGCCAATTATTATGCTAAGTTGTACATTCATGAGTTGGTTTTATTACATGGGATTCCTTTGTCTATCATTTTGAATCATGGTGCTCAATCCATTTCTCACTTTGAGGTCTTATTAAAGAGGTCTTGATACAAAAGGTTAAGCTTAGCATGACTTTCCACCCTCAAACGAATGGCCAAGCCGAGAGAACTATCCAAACTCTTGAGGATATGCTTAGAGCTTGTTTTTTTGGAGTTTAAGGGTAGTTTGGATGATCACCGTCCACTTATGGAATTTGCTTACAACAATAGCTACTATTCAAACATTGGTATGTCTCCTTTTGAGGGTCTTTATGGTAGGCATTGCAGGTCCTCAGTCTGATGGGTTGAGGTGGGGGAGATAGATTTGTTGGGTCTGGATTTATTTATGGAGGCCATGGAGAAGGTGAGGTTGATAAGGGAGATGTTGAGAATAGCCCAAAGTCAACAAAATTCCTATTCCTATGTGAGGAGGAGGAATCTTGAATGTAAGGTTGGTGATTGGGTCTATTTGAAGGCCTCACCCATGAAGGGTGTGATTCGATTTAGAAAGAAGGGTAAATTGAGCCCAAGGTTTGTGGGTCCTTATAGGGTGTTGAGAGGATTGGTACAGTGACCTATGTGTTGGAGTTGGCCATTGATATGCATATTATTCATCCGGTCTTCCAAGTATCTATGTTGAAAAAGTTTGTGGGTAACCCAAATGCTATTGTACCTTTGGATGTTATGGGTGTGGTAGAAGATAATTTGACATATGAGGAGGTTACGATAGAAATTTTTGATAGACAAGTGAAGAGGTTGAGAAACAAGGATGTAACTTCGATCAAGGTCCTTTGGAGGAATCAACAAGTTGAAAGTGCCACATGCGAAGCCAAGGCGGACATGCAAAGGCGATATCCATATCTCTTCCACTCTACTCAAGCCTAAGGTACTAATTTAAGTCCCTCTATATAATTTCAAGTCCTAAGTTTCAAGCCTTATGTCACTTGCACGCATTCATGTTTACGTTGACAAGTTCATGATGATTTTGACACTTATGTTGAGATATTTCAAAATAGTGTTTAAGTGCATTGTTGCATTCCTATTAGGCTAATTTCTTCATGATTACTTCCCTTACGTATGCTTCTTTGACATTCAGGGACAAATGTTCCAATGGGAGAGATATTGCAACACTCCAAAAAGTGTTCGAAAATGTGCCTTAGAAATGTCCATAATCATAATTTTCATATATCTCAAAATTCGTGCGTGAGATCAAAACTCCAACTTCATATTATTTATCATGGGGAAAAATTGAACCAGGAAATGAGTATAACCCCAATTTTAGAAGACCCGTTACGAAAAATGAATTTCGCTAACATTGAAATTTCCAAAGAGCATCTGTGTTGGCTCTAATGTGGACCTGTCGCGGAGCAGTATTGTGAATTCCTTTATTTTTAAGTTTTGGACTAACACATTGGGGTCTTGACCCCATGTTCCGTTATGCGTAAAAACACCTATACTTAACCATTTTCAACTATATATCACTCAATACACTCTCAAAATCCACTCTAACACTTAGCCAAATATTTCATCCAAATTCAAGTGTCCCAAGATTTATCTGGATCTCAAGAACTTCATTCAAGCTTCAAGTTCTCATTCATCAAGGAAACCCTCAAGTTGAGGTATATGGGTTTCTACCATTGGGTCCTTTCACCCATGGTGCCCAACCTCCCTTTTTGTGAAAATTGCATATTTTCAAGTTGTGTTACTTATGGGTATCATTTATTACAATTTATAATTACAAACTGTGTTGGGGTTTTATGAAATATTTAATGGAAATACATGTTTACCTATTTTAAGCTTATACTATGAGATGGTTTGACTATTGCGACTATGCATGTTTTAGGCTATGAAACTATGATCTATTATTAGATGTGATAATGGATTTAAGGTATTTTACATTAGGGTTTTACCAAGTGTTGGTGGGTTGACTTACATTGAGTTTCCTCATATGATTTCACTCTTGAATTGTATGATTTTGAACTAGCATTACACACTTGCCAAGTGTTTGATAAAATGTCTTGTTAAGGATTCTTGAGTTATTGACGGCCTTTTTGCATGACTTATGAGCTAAGCGACTTTATGATGATGAAGGGATTATATGTATTTGTTGAATTCATGAAAAGTATCTACAGCGTTGCAAGTTGCCACACCTTGTTGAGGGGATGATATGCCTCAACCACTTTGATAGAGGGTGTTATGCCCTTCTACCATTTTGAGGGGTATACACTTTGACCACTATGATAGGTGGTGACATGCCCATTTACCATGTTGAGGGGTATATACCTTGAGCACTATGATGGAGGTGACATGCCCATTTACCATGTTAAGGCGTATATACCTTGAGCACTAAGATGAGGGGTGACATGTGTCATAACCCAAACTAGGGCCTATATGTGACACGATGCCAGGAAAACCCGAAGGAACTCCAAGAAAGCCTCTTAACATATCATTACACATCGTTTGTCGTGAAAGAAATTAAACAAAAATAAAAGAGTAGAAATAAGGGCATAGGGACTAAGGAAAAACCTTCACTTCATAAAACATCAAGAGAGTCAAAGAGAGAATCAAGCTTATAGCATCAGTACATACTTGTCCAAAAACATCTCTAAATATAGAACTTAGAGGGGGCCAAGACAAGAAAACGGGCTCACCCTCAAAATAATGATAATAAGTAATTCAAATATACCATATGTATTCTAAACATAAGCATAAGAGAGGATAGATATTGTCCCCAGACTTGAGGACTCATCAAAAGCTAACTTGAACAATTTGTTTAGACACGAGGGGGAGAATCAGTGGGAGCTCAGGTTCCTACATGTTAATATCATGAAAGAATAGTGTATGCATTAGTATATTTGAAAGTACTAAGTATATAGGTTGCACTGCAACAATTGATAAGCAACATAATCGAGGTGCATAACTTTGGCAATTAATAAGCATATAATAATATAGCATGCATGGAAGATGCTTGAAATAAATCATGCTTACAAATAACATAATACATGTGCAAGAAGAGACCATTATCATTTGATTGGAGGATCGTCTCACCCTACCACCAATGGTGATTGAGGTATAAACCCCTTAATTGGTTATCAAGGTACAAACCCCTTGATTGGTTGGTGGATCGTCGCACCCTACCACCCATGGTGATTGAGGTACAAACCCCTCAACCCAGTTATCAAGGTACAAACCCCTTGACATGGTTAATGGATCGTCGCAACCTACCACTCATGGTGATTGAGGTACAAAAGCCTTAACCTCGTTACTCGGTGCACAAACTCCAAGTAGGGCATGGTCACTTTCCAATACTATATAGGGGAATATCATGCACATATGTTTCTTTCATCATCATAAAGTTAATCAACTCGTAAGACATGTGTTGGACCTTCAATTCATCAAGAAATCATACTTGGACATTTTATCAAACACTTGGCAGGTGTGTAATGCTAGTATAAAATCATGCAATTCAAGAGTGAAATCATGCAAGAAAACTTGAAGTAAAAAAGACCACCAATACTTAGTAATACTATCTTGCAAAATACATTAATATTCCTTATCAAATCCCAAGAGAGTTCATAGTTCTAAAGCTTAAAACATGCATAATCATAATAGGTAAATCATCTCATGGTATATACTTAAAAATGAGTAATCATGTATTTTCAATCAAACTTTCATGAAACCCTAATAAAGTATATGGTCATCATCTCTAATGAATAATACCCATAAGCAATGCAACTAGGAAACATGTAATTTTCATAGAAATGGAAGATTGGGCTTCATGGGTGAAAGGTATCCATGAATGACACCCACATACCTTAGACCTTTAATTTCTTGAAATTAAGTTGTGAAAGACTTGAAGTTTGGAAGTAGGTCTTGGAATCCAAATCTTGCTGTTTGTTTCCTTGAATTTGTATAGGGGTTTTGATGGAGGCTCTTGAGAGAATTTGAGAGTTTATTCCAATTGGGAGGAGCGAATTTAATCTTTTGGAATAGGTTTAGGTCTTTAGGAAGTGTTTAGATAGAAGAGAAATCAGCAAAAGACCAATAGAAATGACTAAATTTACGGAATGCCATTAATGAAATGGGATTTGGGAAAAACCTATATATACCCTTACACATACGAGTTTTATGAAAACGGGCATAACTTCTTCATTCGAACTTTAAATAAGGTGAAACAAAGTGAATTGCAAAGCTAATACAGATAGCTTTAATTTGTTCATGGGCCACCCAGTTCTTTGTGTGCTAAGAGTTATGCCCCTTTAAATTTGACCCTCCTACTAGTACTTATGCAAAACTTAGCCAATGGAAATTCATTTGAATTGGTTTGATGTAGGGGACCCACGATGATCTTAAATGACATAAGTAAGATTGCATTTAATTTGAATGAGACGCTTGAAGCTTGAATGAGTTTCGTGAGATCCGGAAGTGAGTTTGGGACACCTGAATTGGGTGAAATATTTGTCTAAGTGTTTGAGAAAGTATGAGGGAATGTCTTGTATGATATGAAAGTGAAACATGGGTGAGTATAGGTATTTTCACTTATGGTAAGGCTTAGACCCAAGACCCGAAAGCCTTGGACCGAATCCATAAAACAGGGCACAAAATAACACACTGGCGCGCCCTTGCCGCGTACCGCTAGGGGCGTGCCTGCACACTATTTTATGCTTACTTTGAAATTTTGAAATCCACTACGGTTGCTTTAAATTCGGTCTAGAACCTTTTCCAACCTAATTTTTCCTCTGAACAAAATTAAGAGTTGAATTTTCGATATCACACACGGATTTTGAGATATATGGAAATTACGATTCCAATCACTTCCAAGGCACATTTTTAGGCACTCTTTGGGGTCGTTTCAACATGGCCATTTACCAATTGAGGGGTAGATACCTCAATCAATTTCTAAGGGGGTGACATACGTTGGATTCCAAGTACTAGACTTCTTGGTCAATGATGATGCTCTTTTCCTACACATGTAATCTATATTCTCAAGTATATATCTTACAAGCATGTGTTATGCTTGATCATGCATGACATACTGTTATTATACTTACCCATTACCTATGTATATGCACTTTGACAAAGTTGCCTATGTCTTGTTGCATTGCATCCAACATACTTAGTATATTCAAATGTACTAACACATACTCTTTGCCTACACGATGTTACTATGTAGGAATCAGAGCACCTTTTGATCATCCTCCCTGTGGCTAGTCTTGGCATATTAGAAGAAGAGCTTTGGTGAGTCCTCAAGTTCAAGGACATTAGCTATCTTACTCTTGTCATTTATTTTATTTTCTCTTCATGTTGAACTATTAATACTATGAGGGTGAGCCTGGAAAGTGTCTTAGCCCCCACTCAAATATATGTTTAGAGTTGTTGTTGGAACTAATGATGTAATTATGCTTTGAGCTTCGACTCTTCTATGTTTTATCCTATCAAGGACCTCCTATAGTCCTTTTACCCTTATTTATACTTTCTTATTGTTGTTTAATTACTTCTACGACCAAGGATGTATAAATAATATGCTAAGAAGCTTGTTTGGATTCCCTTCGTGTTGCCATTCTTCATGTCATATCTAGGTCCTAGGCTTGGCTCATAATAGACTTGGTGAATGCAGTGTGCCGTATTACCTTGCTAGAGAGTGTTATGGACTTGTCCCAACTCATGACATATGCCGAACAACTTGAGGGGGGGGGAACTTAGAAAGAGGAGAAGTAGGGATCCCAATTGGGCTCCATTTGAGGGTGGATTTCAAGGTTCTAAGTGTGGCCAATTTCAACAAGGCCATAAATTCCAAGGTCAAGAGTCCTCCAACACTTCTAACAAGAGATTTGCTAATGATAGGGTATCTAAACCAAGGTTTCAAGGTGGTAATGGTGGAATGACTAATCTCAGGTGTCAAAAGTGTGGGTGGAATCATAATGGTAAATGCTTGAAGGATTCGAATTCATGTTATGGGTGTGGGAGAGTAGGACATAAGCTCGTTGATTGCCCTTATGTTCAAAACAAGGGCAAGGATGGTCGTCCTCAAAGGCAAGGTGGTCATGTTGATCAAAGGGCTAAAGGAGGCCAACAAAGGGGTGCTCCACATCACAATGGGTTCTATGCTCTTCAAGGAAGGCAAGGAGTGGATAAGGTGCCCGATGTTGTTACCGATATGTTAAAGGTTTTTCATTATGATTCGTATACATTGATAGATCCGGGTGCCATTATTTCTTTCATTACTCATTTTGTTGGTATTACGCTTCATGTGTGTCCCGAATTGTTGTGTGAACCTTATAAAGTGTCTATCCTTATTTGTGAGTCCATTATTATGAAAATGTTCTATAGAGTTTGTCTCTTGTCTATATTGCATAAAGTCTTCCCTTGAGATTTTGTTGAATTTGACATGGTGGATTTTGATATTATTCTTAGAATGGATTCGTCATATGTATATCATGCTTCCATTGATTGTAGAACCCAAAAGTTAGATTCCACTTCCCTAATGATCCCGTCCTTGAGTGGGAAGATTCATCTCTTGTCTTAAAACTCAAAAATTGATTTCTAAGGGTTGCATTTACCATTTTGTAAGGGTTAGAGATATGGAGTATAAAGTCTTTCCTATTGAATTGGTTCTGGTGGTCAATGAGTTTCTTGATGTCTTTCCTAATGAGATTCTTGGTGTTCCTCCCAAAAGGGAAATAGAGTTTGGTATAAACCTCCTCCCCGAATACACAACCCAATTTCATGCCCCCTTACTGTATGCCCTGGTGGAGTTAAACAAATTGAAGGATAAATTAGGGGATTCACTGGAGAAGGTTTCATAAGGCCGAGCAAGTCACCATGGGGTGCACCGGTGTTATTTGTACAGAAAAAGGATGGCTCCATTAGAATGTGCATTGATTACCAGCAGCTTAAGAGAGTCACCATAAAGAATAGGCACCCTCTACCAAGGATTGAGAACCTTTTTGATCAATTACAAGGGGCTAGTCACTTTTCTAAGATAGATCTTCGGTTCGGATACTACCAAATGAAGGTAAGGTAGTGCAGTATTCCCAAGACAGCTTTTCGGACTAGGTATGGGCATTTATAATTTGTGGTAACGTATTTTAGCATGACTAATGCACCGAATATATTTGTGGATCTCATGAATAGGGTCTTTATACCCTACTTTGATATGTTTGTGATGGTCTTTATTGATGATACATTGATTTATTCTCGGAATAAGGAAGAACATGTGAATTACTTGAGGGTAGTGTTGCAAATCTTGAGGGGTGAGAGGTTGTTTGCTAAATATGAAAAGTGTGAATTTTGGTTAAAAGAACATGAATTCCTAGGGCATGTGGTGTTGGGTAATTGTATTAAAATAGACCCTAAGAAGACAATGATAAGGAATTAGCCTAGGACCATGACTCCGATGGATATTAGGAGTTTCTTGCGTTTGGCGGGTTACTATCGGAGGTTTATGAATGGTTTCTCTTCTATTGCTTCCCCTATGATAATGTTAACCCAAAAGAAGGTCAAATTTGTGTAGACCAATGAATGTGAAAATAGTTTACAAACTTTAAAAGACAAGCTCGTCTCTGCTTCTATTTTGTCTTTGTCGAAAGGACTAGAAGGGTTTATCTTTTATTGTGATGCTTCAAGAATTGGTTTGGAGTGTGTTTTGATGCGAAATGGCAAGGTTATAGCATATGCCTCTAGACAACTTAAGGTGCATGAACAGATTTATCCTACCCATGATCTTGAATTGGCGGTTGTGGTGTTTGCTTTGAAAACTTGACATCATTAATTGTATGGGTTAATGTAGATGTGTTTACCGATCACCAGAGTCTCCAATATGTGCTCCCACACAAAGATCTTAACTTAAGATAAAGAAGGTGGTTAGAACTCTTTAAGGATTACAACATGATTGTGTACTATCATCCTTGTAAAGCTAATATTGTAACTAATGCTCTAAGTAAAGTGTCTATGGGTAGTCTAGCTTATATTGATGTTGGTAAGAAGGAGGTGGCAAGAGAAGCTCATCAGTTAGCTAGGTTGGGGGTTAGGTTGAAGGAACTTGAAAATGGTGGTGTAGTGGTTGTTGATTGTTCTAAATCTTCTTTGATTGAGAAAGTCAAGTTAAAGCAAGGTCTTGACCCCGCCTTCTTAGAGATGAAGGCTTTGTGAAGGATGGTATAGTGGAGGGTTTCTTCCAAGGTGGAGATGGTGCCCTTGAGTACCAAGGCAGGTTGTGTGTGACTAATGTTAGTGACTTAAGGGAGTAGATTTTGAAGGGGCCCATAGTTCATCCTATTCTATTCACCCAAGTTCCACAAAGATGTATAGAAACTTGAGGGAGGTGTATTGTTGGGGTGGTATGAAGAGAGTTATTGCAAAGTTTGTAGTCGGTTGTCAAAATTTCATTCAAGTGAAAGCTGAAGATCAAATGTCAGGTGACCTAGCCCAAGACATAGAATTTCCTACTTGGAAGTGGGAAGAGATCAACATGGATTTTGTGGTTGGCTTGTCAAAGACAAGGAAAAACTTTGATTCCATTTGGTTTATTGTGGATAGATTGACAAAGTCGGCTCACTTTCTACCGGTTAAAACAAGTTATGTTGTCGAAGATTATGCCAAGTTGAATATTCATGAGTTGGTTAGATTGCATGGGGTACCCTTTTTTGTAATTTCGGATCATGATTCTCAATTCACTTCTCATTTTTGGAGATCCTTCATAAAGGGTCTTGGTGCCAAGGTCAAGCTTAGCACGACTATTCATCCTCAAATGGATGGTCAAGCCGAAATAACTATCCAAACTTTTGAGGATATGCTTAAAGCTTATGTTTTGGATTTTAAGGGTAGTTGGGATGAATATCTTCCACTTAGTGAGTTTTCTTACAAATATAGCTACCACTTAAGCATTGGCATGGTTCCCTTTGAAGCTTTATATGGTTAGTGTTATAGATCCTCGGTTGGGTGGTTTTATGTGGGGAAGATGGCTTTGTTAGTCCCGGACCTGGTCATGGAAGCTTTGGAGAAGATGAGGTTGATAAGGGCGGATTGAAGAATGCTCAAAGTAGACAAAAGTCTTATTCTGATGTGAGAAGAAGAGATCTTGAGTTTAGTATTGATTACTGTGTTTACTTGAAGGTCACACCCATGAAGGGTGTGGTCCACTATGGAAAGAAAGGGAAATTGAGCCCAAGGTTTGTGGAACCTCAAAGAATTTTGAGGTGGATTGGCAAGGATGCCGATAAATTGGTGTTTCCTATGGATATGATTATGGTTCATCCAGTCTTTCATGTGTCTATGTTGAGGAAGTATGTGGCTGACCCAAGTGCTATAGTACCGTTAGAGGTTTTGGGTGTTGTGGAAGATAACTTGACCTTTGAGGAGGTTTCGATGGAGATACTAAACCAACAAGTGAAAA
Organism: Solanum ossicruentum; assembly: GCA_025774065.1. NCBI lineage: Eukaryota > Viridiplantae > Streptophyta > Magnoliopsida > Solanales > Solanaceae > Solanum > Solanum ossicruentum. Next base: position 74,496 of record JAOTQR010086363.1, read on the forward strand.
GGTTAAGAAACAAAGATGTAGCGTCCGTCAAGGAACTTTGGAGGAATCAACAAGTTGAAAGTACCACATGGGAAGCCGAGGCGGACATGAAAAAGTGATATCCATATCTTTTCCACTCTACTCAAGATGAAGGGGATAAATTAAGTCCCATTTTTTATTTCAAGGCTGAAGTTTCAGCTTTCATGTCATTTTTGCATGCATTCATGTTCATGGTAACACGTTTATGATGATTTTTGACATTTATGTTGGGACTTTTTGAAAATGATATTTAAGTGCATTTGTTGCATTCATGTCGGGATGAAATCTTTATAATTAGTTTTCTTATGCATGTTTCTTTGACATTCATGGAGGAATGTTCCCAAGAGGGACATATTGAAATACGCCTCATATGCTTCGGAATGCCCCATATTCGTAATTTCCATAAATCTCAAAATCTATGCATGATTTCAGAAATCCAACTTTATATTCTTGATAAGGGGGAAAAATTGAGTGGGAGATGGGTATAAGCAGAATTTTAGAAGACCCATAGCGAAAAATAATTTCGCATATTTTCAATTTCCAATAGGTATCCGCATCCAGGCTGTGTCGCGCTTGGGGCAAGCTACTGTGTATCTTATGCTCCACATTTGGTCTACGTCGCGCCAGAGGAGTGAACAAATGTATTTCTTCCACTGCGTTTCAAGCTTAGTTCAAGGGCATTGGGGTCATAACCCAATGCCCATTTAAACATGAAATCTTCCATATTTAGCCATTCTCAACTCTAGAATTCACAAAACCCTCTCTAAAACCTCTCTAAGACTTTATTAGATCCCTCATTCAAATTCAAGGATTTCAAGCTAAATTTTGGAGCTCAAGAACCCATCTCAAGCTTCAAGTCTCCTTCAAGTTCATTTCAAGAGATTCAAGGTTTAAGGTATGTGGGTCGTCATCCATGGGTCCTTTCATCCATGGAGCCCAACCTGCTCTTTTTATGAAAATTGCATGATTTCAAGTTGTATTACTCATGGGTATCTCGTATTATGAATTATGAACATAAATTATGTTGCATTTTATCAAGTGTTGATTGGATATGCATGAATACCCATTTTGATCCTATACCATGAATTGATTTATATCTAGTGAAGTTATGCATGATGTGAATTATGAAAACTATGAACTATTGTGATTTTTGAGATGAATTTGAAGATACCCTAAATGAGGGTTTTACTACAATGTTGGTGGGTTGATTTAAAGTGATTTTACTCCTTCTTGTTATACTCTTGAGCTACATAATTTTGAACAAGTGTTATGAACCCACCATGTGTTTGATGAAATTACATGACAATAATTTTCAAGTCATTGATGAGCTATTTTGTGATTTTACAAGTCAAGTGTTTCAAGATAATTATGTACTTCCAAGCATGTATTGATATCTTGATAAGTCTTTATGATCTACACATGAACTATTGAGTTCTTATGCTAAGTTTTATGCTCTTGTGAATTGTGAAGCCTACTAGAAGGGGTATGAACCATGTTGTACTCCTCACCCTCTAGTACAAGACAAATGTATACATGGGTCATGAACCATGTTGTATACCTTACCCTCATGTACAACTTTTTAGGATACATTATCTAATGTCTATGTGAAGGGGTCATAAACCATGTAGTAAGTCTTACCCTCATGTATGACATAATACCATGTACTATCTGTTACCTACTAGAAGGGGTCATGATTCATGCTATACTCCCTACCCTTTAATACAAGGTATATGGATGAGCTAATCATGTCACTCTATTGTGTTGAACAAGATATGCAAGAGAAATGTTTTACAAGCATGTTTTATCATGAGCATTGATCATGCATGTCATATTGATACTATATATCATTGATTAAGATTATGTATTTTGAATATTATGGCTTATGTATTTGATGCATTGCACCATGTATATGTAGTACATTCCATGTACTAACGCATACTCTAGGCGTACATGATATTACCATGTAGGGACCGAAGCTCCTATCGGCCATCCTCCTCCATGTGGCTGGTTTGGTTCTTTGTAGAAAGCTTTGGTGAGTCCTCAACTCTGATAGCAATATCCACATTTACTCATGTTATGTTTAGACTTATTCTTCATGATAGATACTTAATATTATGAGGGTGAGCCTAGGAAGTGTCTTAGACCCTGCTCCATTTTCTAGTAAAGGTGTTGTTGAATATTATATTTGCATAAGCTTATGAGCTTGACTCTCCTTATGTTTCTATGATTATGAAACACTTTCCTTAGTCCTGCTTGCCCTTTCTAATATTTGACTCTTGTTGTTGTTTATCTTTGCTTCCGCAACCAAGGATGTATACATGATATGCGAAGAGACTTGCTGGGGTTGTCTCCGGACTTCCCATTCTCCTTGTCACGTCTATGCTCTAGGCTTGGGTTTTGTCAAGCTTGATATCAGAACATTAGGTTGTTAATGGACCTCGGAAATCCAACATACTACGTCGATAAGAGTGTTATTCATGGTTGTGAAGTACGCCACAACTATGAAGAGTAGGCTATGAGGCATTTTACGAAATGTTTCACTTCTTCATGATCTTTGTTGTGCTTTAGATGTAAAGATAATGCTTCCTCCCCTAACAAATTCTCTTTTGATCTTCTTAATCATGACACTACCAAGAGGGAAGGAGCTACTAGCTCATACCACTCTTCAAGCTCCTCAAGATGGAGGGGCTACCCAAGTTGACTTATGGAATGCTATCACAATGTTGGAACATGCTATGACCAACCAATTTAATCAAGGGGCCCAAGATCCTCATGCTCCTACTCCAACCTCAAGGTTGAGGGATTTCACAAGAATGAACCCTCTAGAGTTTCATGGGTCTAAGGCGGAGGAAGATCGCCAAGAGTTCATCGATGAGGTATAAAAGGTGTTATCTATCATGGGGTAAATTTGGAAGAGAAGGCAGAGCTAGTGCCTATCACTTATAGGTGTGGCTCAAGTTTGGTTTGCTCAATGGAAGTTGGAGAGGGGAAATCATGATGCTATTCTTTGGGAGGAGTTCAAGTCCGCCTTCCTCAACCGGTTCTTCCCTATTGAGTTGAGAGAGCCTAAAATGATGGAATCATGAACCTCAAGATAGGTTCCATGAATGTGAGGGAGTATGCCCTTAAATTCAACATACCCTCCATGTATGGTCCTCATTTGGTTGCCAATCCTAGTACAAGGATGAACAAATTTGTTTCGGGGGTTTCTGACTTGCTGAATGTAGGGTTCCATACTACCATGCTAGTGAGTGATGTGGAATTGTCTCGACTCTTGACATATGCCAAACAACGTGAGGGGGAAAACTTTGAAAAAAGAGAAGTGGGGAGCCCAACATGGCTTAATTTGCGGGTGCTTTTCAAAGTTCTAAGGGTGGCCGGTTTCAACAAGGCCACTAATTCCAAGGGTCCTCCTATGCTACTAATAAGAGATTTGCTAATGATGGGGTGTCTAACCCAAGGTTTCAAGGTGGCAATTGTGGGATGACTAATCCTAGGTGCCAAAAGTGTGAGAGGAATCATAATGTTAAATGCTTGAAGGATTCAAATATGTGTTATGGATGTGAGAGAGTAGGCTATAAGCTCATTGAATTCACTTATGTTCAAAACAAGGACATGGATGGTCATCCTCAAGTGCAAGGTGGTCATGTTGATCAAAGGGCTCAAGGTTCCCTATAAGGGGGTGCTCTAAATCACAATAGTTTCTATCCTCTTCAAGGAAGGCAAGGAGTGGATGACGTGCCCAATGTTTTCAGCGATACGTTAAAGGTTCTTGATTATAATGTGTATACATTGATAGATCTGAGTGTCATGCTTTCTTTCATTACTCCTTTTGTTGCTAATAAGCTTCTTATGTGTCCCGAATTGTTGTGTAAACCTTATGAAGTGTCTACCTCTGTGGGTGAGCCCATTATTGCAAAAAAAGTTCTATAGAGATTGTCCCGTGTCTATATTGCATAAAGTCTTGCCTTGTGATTTTTTTTGAACTTGACATAGTGTATTTTGATATTATTCTTGGGTGGGATTAGTTGCATGCATATCATGCTTCCATTGATTGTAGAACCCATAAAGTTAGATTCCACTTCCCTAATGAACCCATTCTTGAGTGGGAAAGTTGCAATGTGGTGGTCAAGGGTATATTCATTTCTTGTCTTAAAGCTCAAAAATTGATTTCTAAGGGTTGTATTTACCATCTTGTAAGGGTTAGGGATGTGGAGTCTAAAGTCTTTTCTATTAAGTTGGTTCCGATGGTTAATGAGTTTCTTGATGTCTTTCCCAATGATCTTCACAGTGTTCCTCCCGAAAGGGAAACAGACTTTGATATAGACTTTGAAGGAATTGAAGGATCAATTAAGGGATTTGTTGGAGAAGGGTTTCATAAGGCTGAGCAAGTCTCCTTGGGGTGCACTAATGTTATTTGTAAAGAAAAAGGATGGCTACCTTAGAATGTACACTGATTCACGAAAACTTAATAGAGTCACCATAAAGAACAAATACCCTTTTCCATGGATTGATAACCTTTTTGATCAACTACAAGGGCCTAGTCACTTTTCTAAGATTGATATTCAGTCTGGATACCACAAAGTGAAGGTGAGGGAGTGCGATATTCCCAAGATGGCTTTTTGGACTAAGTATGTGCATTTTGAATTTGTCCTAATGTGTTTTGGATTGACAAATGCACCAATAATATTTATGGATCTGATGAATAGGGTCTTTAAACCCTGCCTTGATATCTTTGTGGTGATCTTTATTGATGATATATTGATTTTTTCCCCGAGTGAGGAAGAACATGCGAATCACTTGAGGGTGGTGTTGCAAATCTTAAGGATGAGAGATTGTTTGCTAAATATGAAAAGTGTGAATGTTGGTTAAAAGAGGTTTCATTGCTTGGGTATATGGTGTCGGGTGATAGTGTTAAAGTAGGCCCTAAGAAGATGGAGGTGATACGGAATTGGCCTAGGCCCTTGACTCCTACGGATATTTGGAGTTTTTTGGGTTTGGCGAGTTACTACTGGAGGTTTTTGAATAGTTTCTCTTCTATTGCTTCCCCTATGACAAAGTATACCCAAAAGAAGGCAAAATTTGTTTGGATCGATGAATATGAAAAGAGTTTTAAAACTTTGAAAGACAAGCTCATCTCTACTCCTATTTTGGCTTTACCAAAAGGGCTAGAAGGGTTTGTGGTTTATTGTGATAACTCAAGAATTGATTTCGGGTGTGTTTTGATCAAAATTGAAAGGTTATAGCATATGCCTCTAGACAACTTAAGGTGCATGAGAGGAATTATCCCACCCAGGATCTTGAATTGGCGGCCTCGGTGTTTGCTTTGAAAATTTGGCGTCATTACTTGTATGGGCTTCATGTAGATATGTTTACCAACAACAAGATTTTCCAATATGTGTTCACATAAAAAGATCTTAACTTGAGACCAAAAAGATGATTAGAACTCCTTAAGGATTATGACCTGAGTGTATACTATCATCCCGACCAAGTAATGTTTTGACCGATGCTCTAAGTAGAGTGCCCATGGGTAGTCTAACTCTTATTGATATTGGTAACAAGGAGGTGGCTAGAGAAGTTCATCGGGTAGCTAGGTTGGGAGTTAGGTTGAAGGAAGTTGAAAATGGTGGTGTAGTGGTTGTTGATGGTTTTAAGTCTTCTTGGATTGATGAAGTCAAGTCAAAGCAAGACTTTGATCTCGCCTTGCTATTGTTGAAGGCTTTAGTGAAAGATGGTAAAGTAGAGGTTATCTCCCAAAGGTGAGATGGTGCCCTTAGGTACTAAGGTAGGTTGTGTGTGCCTAATATTGGTGACTTGAGAGAGTTGATTTTGAAGGAGGCCCATAGTTCATCGTACTCTATTCACCCCGATTCCACAAAGATGTATAGTGACTTGAGGGAGGTGTATTGCTAGAGTGGTACGAAGAGAGATATTGCCAAGTTTGTAGCTGGTTGTCACTATTGCTAACAAGTGAAAGCCGAACATCAAAGGTCGGGTGGCCTTGCCCAAGACACAGAAATTCCTACTTGAAAGTGGGAAGAGATCAACATGGATTTTGTGGTTGGGTTGTCAAAGAAGTGGAAATAGTTTGATTCCATTTGGGTTATTGTGGATAGAATGACAAAGTAGGCTCACTTTCTACTGGTTAAAACAACTTATGGTGCCGATGATTATGCCAAGTTGAATATTCATGAGTTGGTTAGGTTTCATGGGGTACCCTTGTCTGTCATTTTGGAT
>JAOTQR010086364.1:0-35481 GCA_025774065.1 Solanum ossicruentum
AGACACAAATGGGACAATTTCTATAGACATTTCTAACAACAATAGCTGCACCAATAGGAGTAGACACCTCATAAGACACACAATAATTCAGGCTCAACATGAAACTTTTTGGCAACAAAAGGAGTAACAAAAGAAAGAGTGGCACCTAGGTCTATAATGCATACACATAAAATCAAAGACTTTAACATACCGGTAACGACATCGGGCACCTCATCTACCCCTTGCCTCCCTTGAAGAGCATAAAATCGATTGTGCTTGGCCTCCTCTCCCCAAAGGAACATCATTTGCGCCTCGGCTTTGTGGATGAACATCCTTACCCTTGTTCTGGTTACGATGACAATCCATCATCTTGTGGCCTACTTCCCCACAACTATAGCAAGCATTAATATCCCTAAAGCATGGGCCACCATGACCCTTACCACATTTTGGACACATAGCATTAGGCCCCACACCACCATTACCTTACACCCTTGGGTAGTCATTGGCAAACCTTCTGAGAAGACCTTTGGCCTTGATAAAACCAGCCACCCTTTAGACTTTGGAACTTACTATCAAAATAAGCTCTCTTGGCCTCATGACCCCTTCTCTTTATCAGCTTCTCCCTTACAATTGTTTGGTATAAGTCATCAAGCAAGACAAATCCATGTCAGTAATCAATATGGCATTACAACATTCTTCACTCACCCAATCGGAAGCGCCCATCAAAAACATGTTCATTCTAGACCTCGACTTGGCAACCAAGTATGGAGCATATTTAGAGAGTTGGTTGAACTTGAGGGCATACTCCCTTACATTCATAAACCCTTGCTTCAAATTCATGAACTCCACCAATTTGGCTTCCCTAAGCTCAAGAAGAAAGAACCGGTTGAGGAAAGACGCCATAAACTCCCATAGAATCACATTGTTGTTCCCCTTCTCCTCCTTCCATTAAGTGTACCATATTTGGGCTACCACCTTGAGTTGATATACCGCCAACTCCGCCTTCACTTCCGACCTCACACCTATGATACCTAACACTTTGTTTACCTTATCAATAAACTCTTGAGCATCCTAATCCACCTTAGACCCATTGAACTCTAGTTGTTTCATCATAATAAAGTCTCTCACCCGAGATGCTAGAGTAGGAGCATGAGGGGTTTAGGCCCCTTGGTTGACTTGATTAGCCATAACTTGATCTACAAAAGTCACTATCTTGGAGCTCACCATGAGCCGATTGTTCCTCGAGTGTGTGGGCTCATCTTCCTCTAGTGTTAGGTCTGATCTAGCATAGAAAAGAACAATCATTTAGGGGGGAAACCTTACCCTAACTTCTATAGCACGACATAGAGTAAGAAGAAGGGAAACATTTCCTAAAACATATCATAACCTTTTACTCATAGTTGTGGTGCACTACATAACCATATATAAGTGTCACGACCCAAGCTTAGGGCCTAGATGTTATACGATACATGGGTAACTCAAAGGGAACCCAAGCAATCCTCTTAACATATAGTTACACATCCTTGGTCGCAGAAGCAATAAAATAACAATAAGAGATAGTAAATAGGGATAACCAGGGCTAAGGGACATCTTTCAGAACATAAAAATCACAAAGTCAAGAGAGTCAAGGATCATAGCATCAATACATGTCTTGTCCAACAACACCTCTAAACATCAAACTTAGCGGGGGCCAAGCCAAGCAACCAGGCTCACCCTCATAGTCAAGTATACAATAAAAAGGAAAGAGAGTCTTTATACATAGCATAAGATAAAAGACATTGTCCCTAAAGTTGAGGACTCACCAGTTGCTTTTCAGAAAAATCATACTAGCCACGTGGAGTAGGAGGATGATCAAGTGGGGCTCTGGTTCCTATATGGTAATATCATGTAAGTATAGAGTATGCGTCAGTACATTTGAATTTACTAAGTATGCATGATGAAATGCAACAATAGATAAGCAACATAATCAAAATGCATATATAAGCAATAGATGATCATATAACAATATGGCATGCATCAATGATACTTGAAAGTAAACATGCTTATATATGGAACATATTACAAGTATAGGAATAGATCTTCATCATAGACAAAGCAACTTAGTACTTGGAATCTAAGGTAGACTACCCCTTAGAAGTGATTAAGGTACTAACCCCTCAATTGGTTGATGATATACCACCCCATCCGAGATGATTGAGGTGCCAACCCCTCAATTGGTTGATGGCATACCACCCCCATCTGAGATGATTGAGATACAAACCCTTCAATTGGTTGATGGCATATCGGCCCCATCCAAGATGATTGACGTACAAACCCCTCAATTCATTGATGACATACCACCCCTATACGAGACAATTGAGGTACCAACACCTCAATTGATTGATGGCATACAACCCCCATCTAGGTAATTGGGTCATCACCCCTCGATTGTCTATGGTTAACACACTACACAATAAATACATCTCATGACAACAACACATACATACTCCTCTTGACACCAACATAAACATACTTTTCATGATACCAACACATACATACTTCTCATGACACCAACATATACATACTTCTCATGACACTACCATATACATACTTCTCATGACATCAACACAATCTTATCATCCTTTCATTATCATAAAGTCATTTAACTCATATGCCAAGCATTAGGCCTTAAACAACTCAAGATACATTAACCGGGTATTTCACCTAACACTTGGTGGTTGTGTAATGCTAGTATAAAACCATGCAATTAAAGAGTGAAATCATGCAAGAAATCTTGAAGTAAATCATCCCACAAATACTTGATAACACCATCATACAATATACATCAAAATCCTTCATGAAATCTCAAGATAGATAAAACATTCATAGCTCAAAACATACAAAAATAGTCACAGTTTTACAAAACCCCAACATAGTTTATAGTCAAATTCATAATAGAAAACCCATATGTAAAATCAACTCAGAAACATGTATTTTAGGTAAAAAGGAAGCTTGAGAACCATGGGTGAAAGGACCCAATGGTTAAAATCTACATACCTTGACTTTGGAGAATTCTTGAAGAAGATTGGAAATGGTGATTTAAAGGTTGAGTTAAATCCTTAAGATCTGAATGAGTTTTGGTACTTGAGTTTTGGGGTGAAATATTTGTCCAAGTGTTTGAGTGAGTATTGGGGAATGTTTAGTATGATGTGGCGTTGAAATGTGGCTAAGTATAGGTATTTTCACGCAATGTAGGACTTAGGCCCAAGACTAAAAAGTATTGGAGCCCAAGACTAAAAAGTATTGGACCGAACAAGCAAACCAGTCAACAAAATACACATCTGCACGCCTTGGCCGTGCCGCACCAGGGGCGCGCTGAGCTCACCGGAAATTGATTTTTGAAAAAATGAAATTGTGATTCGTTTACTTGAAAGTCGAGGTTAGACCCATTTCCCACTCAATTTGACCCCTGATCATGAATATAAAATCTAATTTTTGATATCATACACAGATTTTGAGATATATGGAAATTACGATTTCGAACACTTTCGAGGCACATTTTCGGGCAATTTTTTGGAGTCATTTAAATATCTTCCCCTTGGAAATATCTGTGCCCAAATGTCAAAGAAGCATAGATAAGAAGAGTAATCATAAAAAAATCAGCGCCAACAAGAATGCAACTATACACTTAAACACTATTTTAAAAATCTCAAAATAAGTATAAAAATCACCATGAACTTTATCAATATAATCATGAATGCATGAAAATGACATATGGGCTGAAACATGAGACATGAAATCACATAGAAGACTTAGAATTAGTACCTTAGGCTTAAGTATAATGGAAGATATAAGGAAATCATTTTTGCATGTCCGCTTCGGCCTCTCATATAGCACTTTCGACTTGTTGATTCCTCTAAAGGACCTTAACAGAAGCAACACCCTTGTTCCTCAACCTCTTCACTTATCTTCCAAGATATCTACTGGAACATCTTCATAAGTTATGTTGTCTTCAACCACTCCCACAACATCAAGAGGTACAATAACATTAGGGTCACCCACATATTTCCTCAACACAGACACATGGAAAACTGAATAAGCCAATTCCATTTCACTAGGCAACTCTAACTCTTGGGCCACCTTACCAATCCTCCTCATCACCCTATAAGGACCCACAAATCTTGAACTTAGTTTACCCATTTTACCAAAATGAACTACACCCTTCATGGGTGACACATTCAAATAGACCCAATCATCAACTTTAAATTCAACCTCTCTTCTTCTCACATATGCATAGGACTTTTGATGGCTTTGGCTATTTTCAACCTTTCTTTAATCAACCTTACCTTCTCCATAGCATCCATAACTAGATTTGGACCCAACAAAGCAATCTCTCTCACTTCAATCCAACCAACCGGTGATCTACAACGCTTACCATAGAGGGCCTCAAAAGGAGCCATACTAATGCTAGAATGATAACTATTATTATAAGCGAACTCAATCAATGGAAGGTGATAATCCCAACTACCCTTGAACTCCAAAATACAAGCCCTAAGCATGTCCTCAAGAGTTTGGATAGTTCTTTCGGCTTGGCCATCTGTTTGAGGGTGAAAGGCCGTACTAAGCTTTACCTTTGTTCCTAGAACCCTTTGGAAGGACCTCCAAAAGTGTGAAGTGAATTATGAACCATGATCTGATATGATAGACAAAGGCACCCCATATAATCTCACCAACTCATGAATGTACAATTTAGCATAGGCTTCGGCCCCTTAAGTAGTCTTAATCGGTAGGAAATGAGCCGACTTTGTCATTCTACCAACCACCACCCAAATAGAATCAAAACCCCTTCTAGTCTTAGGCAACCCAACTACAAAATCCATGTTAATTTCCTCCCACTTCCAAGTAGTAATCTCTATGTTTTGGGTTAGGCCACCCAGCCTTTGTTGTTCAGCCTTGACTTGTTGGTAACTATAACAATTGGATACAAATTTGGCAATGTCATTCTTCATACCTCCCCATCAAAACATATCCCTCAAATCACTATACATCTTTGCAGAACCGGGGTGAGTAGAATAGGAAGAATTATGAGCCTCATCAAGAATTTTCTCTCTCAAGCCATCAACACAAGGCATACACAACCTACCTTGGTATCTAAGGGCACCATCTCCCCCTTGGGAGAAAACCTCCACCTTACCCTCTTTCACCAAGGCTTTCAATTCTAACAAGGAGGGATTAAGATCTTGCTTTGCTTTTACCTCATCAACCAAGGAAGAGTGTGAATCATCAACAACCACGATACCACCATTATCCACATCTTTCAACCTAAACCCCCAATCTAGTCAACCGATGAACCACCCTAGCCATCTCTTTGGCCCCATCATCAACACGAGGTTGGCTACCCATAGACACCCTACTCAAAGCATCCGCCACAACATTAGCCTTACCGAGGTGATAACACACACTCATATCATAATTCTCAAGAAGTTCTAGCCACCTTCTTTGCCTCAAGTTGAGATCTTTTTGAGTGAACACATATTGGAGACTCTTATGATCAGTATACACATCAACATGCACCCTATACAAATAATGACGCCAAATTTTCAAAGCCAAAACCATGGCGGACAATCAATAGAGGCATCGTATCCATGCAACCAATCCATCCTAAGTATAACATCAAAATCAACCATATCCAACTCAAAAAGATCACAAGGAAATATTTTATGCAAGATGGAAATAGGATAATTTCTATAAACCTTTCTAGAAACAATAGATACACCAATAGAAGTAGACATGTCATAAAACTCACATAATAGTTCGTGCTTGACATGAAACATTTTGGCAATAAGAGGAGTAGCAAAAGAAAGAGTGGCACCCGGGTCTATCAATGCATACACATCAAAATCAAAGACTTTTAACATACTGGTGATGACATCGGGCACCTCATCAACCCCTTGCCTCCCATGTAAAGTATAAAACTGTTGTACCTTAGGACACCACCTTATTGACCTTATCTACCCAAAGGAACCACATTAGCACTCCAGCCTTGAGTATGAACATCCGTACCGTTGTTGCGATTCTGTGGACAATAAATCACCTTGTGGCCTACTTCCCCACAACCATAATAAGCATTAGTAGCCCTCATGCATGGGCCACATGACCCTTACCACATTTTGGACACACAAGTCTAGGCATCACTCCACCACCCTTTTGGGGCCTTAGGTATTCATTAGCAAATCTCCTACTTGAAGCATGAGAAGACCCTTGGCCTTGGTGAAACCGACCTTCCTTATGGTTTAGGAACTTACCATCAAAATGGGCCTCTTGGCCTCATTACCCCTTCTCTTCCTAAATTTTTCCCCCTCCAATTGTTCAACATAAGATATCAAGCGGGACAAATCCATGTCATTAGTCAACATAGCGGTATGACATTCTTCACTTACCAAATAAAAAAATCCCATACAAATTTATTCATTCTAGACCTTGAGTCTGCAACCAAGTGTGGAACATATTTTGAGAGTTGGTTGAACTTGAGGGCATACTCCCTCACACTTATAGACCCTTGCTTCAAATTCATGAACTCCATAAATTTAGCTTCCCTAAGCTCAAGAGGAAATATCCGGTTAAGGAAAGTCGCCTTAAATGCCTCCCATAGAACCACATGGTTGTTCCCCTTCTCCTCCTTCCATTGAGTGTACCAAATTTGAGCCACCCTCTTGAGTTGGTAAGCTGCCAACTCCGTCTTTTCTTCCGACCTCACACCCATAATAGGCAACACCTTGTATACCTCATCAATGAATTCTTGAGGGTCCTCATCCACCTTAGACCCATTGAACTCCGGTGGGTTCATCCTCATAAAGACTCTCACCCGAGATGTTGGAGTAGAAGCATGAGGGGCTTGGGCCCCGTGGTTGGCTTGATTAACATAACTTGGGCTAGCAAAGTGAGAGTATCCCAGAGCTCACCATGAGTGGGTTGTTCCTCGGGTGTGCGGGCTCTTCTTCCTATTGTGTTAGGCATGATCTAGCATAACAAAGAACAATCGTTAGGGAGGAAATACCTTACCTTAACTTCTATAACATGAAACAGAGTAAAAAGAAGGGGAACATTTCCTAAAACGTCTCAAAGCCTCCTACTCATAGTTGTGGTGCACAACACAACCATGAATAAGACTTTAATCAATGCTATGTGTTGGATGCCGAGGATTATTAACAACCTAGTGCTCTGATACCAAGTTTGTCATGATCTAAACCTAGGGCCTAGACGTGACACGACGTATGGGGAACTCGAAGGGACCCAAGTAAGCCTCTTAACATATCATTACACATCCTTAGTCACGGAAGAAAAAATAACAATAACAGATAGTAAATAGGGATAACCGGTGCTAAGGGACATCTTGCATAACATAAAACATCATAAAGTCAAGAGAGTCAAGGCTCATAACATCATTATATGTCTTGTCCAACAACACCTCTAAACATAGAACTTAGCAGAGGCCAAGACAAGCAACCGGACTCACCATCATAGTTAAGTATACAATAAAAAAGAAAGAGAATCTTTATATATAGCACAAGATAAAAGAGATTGTCCCCGAAGTTGACAACTCACCACTTGCTTTGTAAAGAAATCGTACAAGCCACGTGGAAGAGGAGGGTGATGAAGTGGGGCTTTAGTTCCTACATAGTGACATCATGTAGGCATAGAGTATGCGTTAGTACGTTTGAATATACTAAGTATGTAGGATGCAATGCAACAATAGATAAGCAAAATAATCAAAATGCATATTAAACCAACAGATGATCATATCATAGTGTGGCATGCATGAATGATGCTTGAAGTAAACATGCTTATATATTGAACCTATTACAAGTATAGAAATAGACCATCATCATAGACTAAGCAACTTAGTGCTTGGAATCTAAGGTAGACCACCCCTTAGAAGTGATTGAGGTACCAAACCCTCAATTGGTTGATGGCATACTACTCCCATCCAAGACGATTGAGGTACCAACCCCTGAATTGGTTGATGGCATACCGCCCTGCTCCAAGACGATTGAGTTACCAACCCCACAATAGGTGATTAAGGCATCACCGCTTAATTGGCTATGGTCAATTCACAATAAAATAGATACTTCTCATGACAAGAAAACATACATACTCCTCATGACACCAACCTGTATGTACTCCTCATAATGCCAACATACATATACTTCTCGTGACACCAACATATACATACTCCTCATGACAACACCAATATATACATACTTCTCATGAAATCAACACATTCTTATCACCCTTTCATTATCATAAGGTCATTTAACTCATATGCCAAGCATTAGGCCTTAAACAATTTAAGATACATTAACCGAGTATTTCATCGAACACTTGGTGGGTGTGCAATGCTAGTGTAAAATGATGCAATTAAAGAGTGAAATCATGCAAGAAATCTTGAAATAAATCATCGCACCAATACTTGATAACACCATCATACAATATATATCAAAATCCTTCAACAAATCTCAAGATAGATAAAATCTTCATAGCTCAAAACATGCTAAAACAATCATGCTTTTACAAAACCCTAACATAATTAATAGTCAAATTCTTAATAGAAAACCCATATTTAAAATCAACTTAGATATACGTATTTTAGGTAAAAAGGAAGCATGGGCACCTTGGGTGAAAGGACCCAATAGTTGAAACTCACGTACCTTGACTTTGGAGAATTCTTGAAGAAGATTGGAAATGGAGACATGAAGCTTGAGTAAAATCCTTAAGATTCGGATGAGGTTTGGGACTTGAGTTTAGGGGTGAAATATTTGTTTAAGTATTTGAGTGAGTATTGGGGAATGTTTAGTATGATATGGTGTTAAAGTATGACTAAATATAGGTATTTCATGCATGGGAGGACTTAGGCCTAAAATAAAAAGTGTTGGATCAAGGAAGCAAAGCGGTCAACAAAATACACATCTGCCCGCCCTGATTGCGTCGCGCTAGGGGCGCTGAGAGCTCACTGAAATTGATTTTTGGGAAAATGAAATTATTATTCGCTTGCTCTAAAATTGGGTTTAGACCCATTACCCACTCAATTTGACCCCCTAATAATCAATATCAAGACAAATTTTGATATCACGCGCGAATTTTGAGATATATGAAAAATACGATTTTGGGCACTTTCGAGTCATATTTCATGTACATTTTGGGGTCATTTCAAACAAGACTCTAATCAACGCAGTGTGTATAATGCCGAGGATTATTAACTACCTAGTGCTTTGATACCAAGTTCATCACGACCCAAGCTTAGGGCCTAGACGTGACACGGCGAATGGAGAACTCGAAGGGACCCCAACCAAGCCTCTTAACATATCATTACACATCCTTGGTCGCAGAAGTAATTTAATTACAAATAAAGAGTAGAAATAAGAGAACACAGGGCTAAGGGACATCTTTCATATCATAAAACATCATAGAATCAAAGATAAGGCTCATATCATCATCACATAACTTGTCCAACAACACCTCTAAATATAGAACTTAGGGGGGGATAAGACAAGCAACCGGGCTCACCCTCATGGTCAAGCATGCAATAAATCGGAAAGAGAGTCTTTATAAATAACATAAGATCAATGACATTATCCTCGAAGTTGAGGAATCACCAACTTGCTTGTAGGGAAATCGTACTAGCCACGTGGATGAGGATGATGATCAAGTGGAGCTCTGGTCCTTACGTGGTAACATCATGTAGGCATAGAGTATGTGTTAGTACATTTGAATGTACTAAGTATGTAAGATGCAATTCAATAAAAGATAGGCAACATAATCAAAATGCATATTTAGGCAATAAATGAACATATATCATTATGGCATGTATGATTAATACTTATAGTAAAACGTGCTTACATAGAATATTTTGCATGTGAAGGAAGAGACCATCATTAGTAACCAAGGCCTACCACCTCTTTGGCGAGATCATTGCAGTACAAACATCCCAACATGGTTACACGGGCTTACTACCTCCCGAGCGCGGCAATTGAGGTACAAACCCCCAACATGTTTGCTTGGGCTTACTACCTCCCGAGTGACGCAATTGTGGTACAAACACCTCAACATGGTTACATGGGCCTACTACCTCCTGAGCGAGGCAATTGAGGTACAAATCCCCCAACATGGTTGCACAGTCCTACTACCTCCAACCCGAGGTAATTGAAGTACTTACCCCCTAACATGGTAGTTAGGGCCTACTACCCCCCGAACGAGGCAATTTATCAACTTCCAACACTATATATACTTTTCTTGAAATCAACACATTTTTACCATCCTTTCATCATAAAGTCATACAAGTCATAGGTCATGCAATAGATCATCAATGGCTCAAGAACCCTAAATCGGCATTTCATCCTAGAGTAAAACCATGCAATTCAAGAGTAAAATCATGCAAGTAAATTCAATATAAAACCACCCACCAAAACTTGGTAACACCCTCATGTAATATAAATCAAAATCCTTCATTAGATCTCAAGATAGATCAAAGATTCATAGCTCAAAACATGCTTAAATTGTCACACTTTAAGAAAACCCCAACATAGTTCAAGTCAAATTCATAATAGAAGACCCATAAGTAAAATCAACTTAGAAACATGTAATTTAGGTAAAAAGGAATATGGGGCCATGGGTGAAAGGGACCAATGGTTGAAACTCACATACCTTAGATTTGGAGAACCACTTAATGAAGATTGAAAATGGACACTTGAAGCTTGAGTGAAATCCTTAAGATCTAGATGAGTTTTGGGACTTGAAATTTGGGGTGAAATATTTGTCAATGTATTTGAGAGAGTATTGGGGATGCCTTGTATGATATGAAGGTGAAAAATGGATAAGTATAGGTATATTCACGCATGAGAGGACTTAGGCGCAAGACCGAAAGGTCTTGGACCGAACTAAAAATAACTGGGCAAAGATAACACTAGTCCGCGCCTTGGCCACGTCGCGCTAGGTGCGCGGACTCATCTTGGATAAGCAAATTTTAGAAAATTGAAATTGTGATTTGATTGATCTAAAATCTGGGTTAGACCCACTCCCCACTAAATTTTGCTTTCTAATCAAGAATATGAATTCAGATTTTTGATATCACGCACAGATTTTGAGATATATGAAAATTATGATTTTGAGAACTTCTGAGTCACATTTTTGGGCACTTCTCGGAGTTGTTTCATCGAGGTAGGTTCGGCTAATCTTTTTGAAACTAGATTTGAGCTATTGATCATGTTTATTGTGATAATTATGAGATGTTGATTGAATTGTGATCCGATATAGTGATATGATTGAATTTAATGGGAATATGAGGTCTGTTAATCAGAATATTTAGTAAATGTCGATCCTGTTGATTAATTGAGATGAAATGTTGTTTTTTGAGATAATTTGTGATATCACTATAATAATATGAGACTTGAAATAGTTCTTGGTTGATGTTGTCTTTTGAAAATGATTTTAAAGTGCATTGTTGCATTCTTGAGTGGGCTGAAATTATCTCGCTTACTTCTCTTATATACGTTTCTTTGACATTCGAGGATGAATGGTCCCAAACGGAAGATACAAAAATGACCCCAAAAAGTGCTAAAAAATGTGCCTCGAAAGTGCCCATAATTACCTTTATATATCTCAAAATTCATGAGTGATATCGAACATCTGACTTCATATTCTTGATCAGGGGGAAAAATTAAGTGAGAAATGTGTCTAACTCTTATTTTAGAGAAAGCATAGCAAAATTTAATATTTCCAAGTTTGCATAAAACAGTGGGGGTGTGCGATGGTACTGAGACATAGACCCATCGCGGACCTATGTATTTTATTGCCAGTTTTCTCACTTCGGTCCAGGATTCGGGGTCTTGGGCCTAAGCCTTCCTATGTGTAAAAACACCTATGTGTAGTCATTTTCATGACCATATCATACAAGACATTTTCCAAAACCCTCTCTAACACTTAGACAAATATTTCACCCAAATTCTAATGTCCCATTCTCATTCTGTATCTAAGGATTTCATTCAATCTTCAGGTTTTCAATCAAATCTTCATCAAAGAAATCTCCAAAGTTGAGGTATGTTGGTTTCAACCATTGGGTCCTTTTGTCCATGGTGCCCAACCTTCCTTTTTACTTAAATTTCGTGTTTCTAAGTTGATTTACTCATGAGTCTTACTTATTATGAATCTGACTATGAACTATGTTGGGGTTTCATAAAAGTGTGATTGTTTAAGCATATTTTGAGCTACGAATCTATGATCTATTTTGAGATTTAATGAAGGGTTTGAATGTATATTGCATGAGGTTATTATCAAGTGTTGGTGGGTTGATTTAGTTCAAGTTTTCTTGCATGATTTTATTCTTGAATTCCATGGTTCTATACTAGCATTACACACCCACCAAGTGTTTGATAAAATGTCCAGTTAGTATATCTTGAGTTGTTGAAAGCCTAATGCATGATATATGAGTTAATTGACTTTATGATGATGAAAGCAATGTATAAGTGTATTGATTTCATGAAAGGTATCTATAGTGTTGCAAGCCGATCATACCAAAGATGAGGGGTATGTACCTCGTCCACCTTGTCGGGTGGTGGCAATCTCGTACTACCATAGATGAGGGTTATGTACCTCATCCACCTTGTCAGGTGGTGGCAATCCTATACTACCATAGATGAGGGGTATATACCTCATCCACCTTTTTGGGTGGTGGCAATCCCATACTACCAAAGATGAGGTGTATATACCTCATCCATCTTGTCGGGTTGTGGGAAACCCGTACTACCAAAGATGAGGGGTATGTACATCATCCACCTTCCAAGAGGGTGGAATGCCTTGGATTCCAAGTACTAAGTTGCTTAGTCTATGATGATGGTTTCTTCCTATATATGTAATATGTTCTATATAAGCATGTTTTACTTCAAGCATCATTCATGCATGACATATTATTACTATGATCATTCATTGCCTATATTTGCGCATTTTGTTTATGATGCCAATCTATTATTACAATGCATCCTACACTCTTAGTACATTCAGATGTACTAATTTCACATACTTTATGACTATATGATGTTACCATGTAGGAACTGGAGCTTCACTTGATCATCTTCCTCCTTTACGTGGCTAGTACTATCTTTGAAGCAAGTTTGGTGAGTCCTCAACTCCGAGGATCTTATCTTTGATCTTATGTTATGCAAAAACTCTCTTCCTTTTATTGTATGATTATGACTATAAGGGTGAGCCTGGAAAGTTGTCTTGCCCCCCATACAATTCTAAGTTTAGAGGTATTGTTGGACAAGTCATGTAATGATGCTTCGAGCCTTGACTCTTTTCACTCTTCTATGCTTTAAACTATGAAAGACTCCCTTAGTCCTTTTATCCTTATTTTAAGTTCTTTTGTTGTTGTTTAATTGCTTCCACAACCAAGGATATGTAATGATATGCTAAGAGACTTATGTAGAGTCCCCTTGCGGTGCCTCATTCACTATGTCATGTCTAGGCCCTAGGTTTGCGTCATGACAAAGATGGTATCAGAGAATTAGGTTGTTAATGGTCCTCGACATCTAACACATCGCGTCGATCAGAGTCTCATTCATGGTTGTGGAGCGCGCCACAGCTATGAATGGGAGGCAATCAGACATTTTAGGCAATGTTTCATTTCTTCATGATCTATATCATGCGATAGATTTAAGTTATCTAAAGCTTATATGTCACTCTTAATCATTGCGTTTTAGAATATGTCTCAAGTTATTCAGGATAATGACATGTCAAATACAGAGATGCGTAATGCTCTATGGCTCTTGGCCAAAGCGGTGACAACTCAACTCAATTAACAAGTGGGTGCTCCTATGACTTCAAGGGATAAGGGAAAGAAGAGGGAGGCTAAGAGGGCACGAGTTGG
This sequence comes from Solanum ossicruentum, assembly GCA_025774065.1. Classification (NCBI taxonomy): domain Eukaryota; kingdom Viridiplantae; phylum Streptophyta; class Magnoliopsida; order Solanales; family Solanaceae; genus Solanum; species Solanum ossicruentum. The sequence continues at coordinate 13,877 of JAOTQR010086364.1, forward strand.
TGGTGCCTCATCTTCTACTACTCCACCAGTGCCTAAGTACCACAAGAAGAAGATCAATTCCATCAATTGTCATGGATGTGGCAAGGAGCGTCAAGGAAGTGTTTGGCGAGAGTTGAGAATTGTTTCAAGTGTGGAGGTTTTGGGCATAAGATGAGGGATTGCCCCGTGTCCTCCAAGGAAGGGGAAAGCATAGCCCAACTTGAAGATAGGCTTCCATAATCTAAGCCCGGTGGCTATGGTGGAAGGACTTGTCCTAGGTACCCAAAATGTGGTAGAAATCATGATGGCATATGTAGAAAAAACATGAGTGCATGCTATGGGTGTGGCAAGATAGACCACAAGCTTTCTAATTGCCCATATGTTCAAAGGAAAGACAAAGGTGTTGATGTTCAAGTTTCCCCACAAGTCACAAGGGTGGAGATTACTATTTGATAGGCAATGTGGCCGATTCGAGTCCATGTTTAGAGTGTGGTGCAAAGAATCATGAGTTGGGACATTGTCCATGGGTTACTATGGATTATGGAGTTGACCTAGACGTTTCCAACCCCACCCCTCTAGGGGATCACTAGACTTGGCATGGTGCTCTACAGGTATGTCAAAGATTTTTGATGTTGATGTGTATGCTTTGATTGACTCGGGTGCTACTCTTTCTTTTGTTAAACCTTTTTTTGCCAAAAGTTTCATGTTGAACTCGAATTGTTGTGTGAGCCATATGAGGTTTCTACTCCCATTGGTGCATCTACTGTTGCTAAAAAGATTTGTAGAAATTGTCCCATTTGCTTTTAAATTGTCCCATTTGCTTTTTGCATAAAATTTTGCCTTTTGATTTTGCTGAGTTGGATATGGTGGATTTTGATGGCATTCTTGGGATGGATTGGCTGCATGCATACTATACTTCTATCCGGTGTAGAACCCATAGGGTCAAATTCCAATTCCCAAATGAACCCGTTCTTGAGTGGGAGAGTCATGATGAGGTGGTCAAGAGTAGATTCATTTTTTTGCATTAAAGCCCATAAGTTGATTTCTAAGGGGTGTCTCTATCATCTTGTGAAGGTTAGGGATGTTGAGTCCAAAATTCTTCCTATAGTGTCAGTTCCAGTGGTTAATGAGTTCCTTGATGTCTTTCCTAGTGAGCTTCCCGGTGTCATTTGGATAGAATAAGGATAGTTACCTTAGAATGTGTATTGATTACCAACTATTTTCATGGGTCTTATGAATAGGGCATTTAAACCTTACCTTGATTTGTTTGTGGTGGCCTTTATTGATGATATTTTGATCTTTTCCCATAGTGAGAAGGGGAATGTGAGTCATTTGAGGGTAGTGCTACAAAATCGAGGGAAGAGAAGTTGTATGCTACATATGAGGAGTGTAAATTTTGGCTACAATAGGTTGCCTTTCTAGGTCATGTGGTGTCGGGGAATGGTATTGAGGTGGATCCTCAAAAGACGAAAGTGATTAGAAATTGGCCTAGACCTTAACTCTATTTGATATTAGAAGCTTCTTGGGTGTATCTAGTTATTACTGGAGGTTTGTGAATAAGTTCTCTTCTACTGCTTCTCCTATGATAGTTGACTCAAAAGAAGGCTAAATTTGTAGGGGCCGATGAGTATGAAAAGAGTTTCCAAACCTTGAAAGATAAGCTTGTGTCCGCTCCTATCTTGTCTCTATCGGAAGGGTTGAAAGGGTTTATTGTGTGTTGTGATGCCTTAAGAATTGGATTGGGTTGTGTTTTGACGCAAATTGGTAAGTGATAGCCTATGCTTCTAGACAACTTAAGGTGCATGAAAAGAATTATCCTACCCATCATTTGAATGGACAGCCATGGTATTTCCTTCAAAAATTTGGAATAATTGTTTGTATGGGGTACATATTGATATGTTTACCGATCATAAGAGTCTCTAATATGTGTTCACCCAAAGAGATCTCAACTTGAGGCAACAAAGGTGGTTAGAGCTTCTTAAGTATTATGATATGAGTGTAAATTATCATCCCAGTAAAGCTAATGTTGTGGCCGATGATTTGAGTAGGGTGTCTATGGGTAACTTAACACATGTTGGTGATGGTGACAAAGAGGTGGCTAGAGTGGTCCATCAGTTGGCTAGATTGGAGGTGAGGTTGGAAGAGGTTGACAGTGGTGGTGTAAACGTGGTTGATGGTTCCAAATCTTCATTAGTTGAGGAGGTAAAGACAAAGCAAGATCTTGATCCTGCCTTATTAGAGTCGAAGACATTGGTGGGAGATGGTAAGGTGGAGGTTTTCTCCAAAGGGGGAGATGGTGCCCTTAGATACCACGGTAGGTTGTGTGTACCTAATGTTGAGGACTTGAGGAGGTTGACTCTTGATGAGGCTTAAAAATTTTCCTATTCTATTCACCCTAGTTCCACAAAGATGTATAGAGACTTGAGGGATGCATTTTGATGGGATGGTATGAAGAAAGACATTGCTAAGTTTGTATCTGGTTGCCATAATTGCCAACAAGTGAAAGTTGAGCATCAAAGGTCGAGTGGGCTAGCCTAAGGTAAAGAGATCCCTACTTAGAAGTGGGAGGAAGTTAGCATGGACTTCGTGGTTGGGACGATCATCTTCCATTTATTGTGTTTTAAGGCTCCTTTTGAGGCCCTTTATGGTAGACATTGTAGTCACGATTGGGTGGTTTGACGTGGGAGAGAGGGCTTTGTTTGGGTACAAATTTGGTTATGGAGGCCTTAGCGAGAGTGGGGTGGATAAGAGAGAGGTTTGAAGCAACCCAAAGTCATCAAAGGTCCTACGCCGATGTGAGGAGAAGGGATCTTAAATTTAAGGTTGGTGATTGAGTCTATTTAAAAGTTTCACTCATGAAGGATGTGGTTCACTTTGCTAAAAGGGTAAATTGAGTCCAAGATTTGTGGGTCCTTATAAGGTATTGAGGAAGATTGGTAAGGTGGCCAATGAGTTGAAGTTGCTTAGTGTAATGGACTTGGTTCATCCGGTCTTCCATGTGTCTATGTTGAGGAAGTGTGTAGGTCACCCAAATGCCATTGTATCATTGGATGTTATGGGTGTTGTTGAAGAAAACTTGACTTATGAAGAGGTTCTGGTAGAAGTTTTGGATAGACAAGTGAAGAGGTTGAGAAACAAGGATGTAGCTTCCGTTAAGGTCCTTTGGAGGAATCAACAAATTGAGAGTACTTCATGGGAAGAGGCGGACCTCCAAAAGCGATATCTCTATCTCTTCCATTTTACTCAAGCCTAAAGTACTAATCTAAGTCCCCTATGTGATTTCAAGTCTTAAGTTTCAGCCCTCATGTCATTTGCATACATTCATGTTTAAATTGACCAGTTCATGGTGATTTTGACACTTATTTTGAGATTTTTGAAAATGATGTTTAAGTTCATTGTTGCATTCTTGATTGGGTTGAAATTATTTTGCTTACTTATCTTATATATATTTCTTTGACATTCAGGGACGAATAGTCCTAGGGGGGAGATACTGAAACGACCCCAAAAAGTGCCCGAAAATGTGCCTCGGAAGTGCCCATAATCATAATTTCTATATATTTCAAAATCTGTGCGTGATATCGAAAATCCGATTTCATATTATTGATTAGGGGCAAAATTGAGTGGAAATGAGTCTAACCCTGATTTTAGAGCAATCGTAAGAAAATTTGATTTTCTCAAGTTTGCGCAAAACAGTGGGGTGCGCGATGATTCCGCGACGTGGACCCATCGCGGATCTATATATTTTGTTGCCAATTTTATCAATTCGGTCCAAGGCTTTGGGGTCTTGGGCCTAAGCCTTCCTATGTACAAAAATACCTCTACTTAGTCATTTTCAACACCATATCATACAAGACATTCCCCAAAACCTTCTCTAACACTTAGACAAATATTTCACCCAAATTCTAAATGTCCTAATCTCATTCCGGATCTAAGGATTTCATTTAAGCTTCATGTTCTCAATCAAATCTTCATCAAGAAAATCTCCAAAGTTGAGGTATGTGGATTTCAACCATTGGGTCTTCTCACCCATGGTACCCAACCTTCCTTTGTTACTTAAATTGCATGTTTCTAAGTTGATTTACTCATGGGTCTTACTTATTATGAATTTGACTATGAACTATATTGGGGTTTCATAAAAGTGTGACTGTTTAAGCTTGTTTTGAGCTATGAATATATGATCTATTTTGAGATTTGATGAAGAGTTTCAACATATATTGCATGAGGGTATTATCAAGTGTTGATGGGTTGATTTACTTCAAGTTTTCTTTCATGATTTCACTCTTAAATTGCTTGGTTTTCTACTAGCATTACACACTCGCCAAATGTTTGATAAAATATCCAGTTAATGTGTCTTGAGTTGTTGAAAGCCTAATGCATGGTATATGAGTTAAGTGACTTTATGATGATGAAAGGAATGTATATATGAGTTATTTCATGAAAAGTATCAGTAGTGTTGCAAGTTGACCATACCAAAGATGAGGGGTATGTACCTCATCCACCTTGTCAGGTGGTGGCAATCCCATACTACCATACATGAGAGGTATGTACCTCATCCACTTGTTGGGTGGTGGTAATCCCATACTACCATAGATGAGGGGTATATACCTCATCTACTTTGTCAGGTGTTGGCAATCCCACACTGCCATAGATGAGTGGTATATACCTCATCCACCTTGTCGGGTAGTGGCAATCCAGTACTACCAAAGATGAGGGGTATATACCTCATCCACCTAGTGGGGTGGTGGCAATCCCATACAACCAAAGATGAGGGTATGTACCTCATCCACCTTCCAAGCAGGTGACATGCCTTGGATTCCAAGTACTAAGTTGCTTGGTCTATGATGATGGTCTCTTCCTACACATGTAATATGTTTTATATAAGCATGTATTATTTCAAGCATCATTCATGCATGACACATTGTTACTATGCTCATCCATTGCCTATATTTATATTTTTTGCTTATGTTGCCAATCTCTTGTTGCATTGCATCCTACATACTTAGTACATTCAAACGTATTAACATATACTCTATGCCTACATGATTTTTTCATGTAGGAACTAGAGCTCCACTTGATCGTCTTCCTCCTCCAAGTGGCTAGTACTATCCCTGAAGCAAGTTTGGTGAGTCCTCAACTCCGAGGACGTTATCTTTGATCCTATGTTATGCAAAGACTCTCTTCTTTTTATTGTGTGCTTATGATTATGAGGGTGAGCCCAGAAAGTTGTCTTGGCCCCCGCTCAATTCTAAGTTTAGAGGTGTTATTGGACAAGTTATGTAATGATGCTTCGAGCCTTGACTCTTTTGACTCTTGTATGTTTTAAACTATGAAAGACTCCCTTAGTCACTTTATCGTTATTTTAAGTTCTCTTTTTGTTGTTTAATTGCTTCTGCGACCAAGGCTGTGTAATGATATGCTAAGAGGCTTGTTTGGGATCCCCTTAGAGTTCCCCATTCACCGTGTCACATCTAGGCCCTAGGTCCAGATCGTGACATGGAAGAATTTGATGGAGTGCTTAGGATTTCCACACCTGTGACAAAGTTGTTCCCTTAGATCCTTGTCAGTGTTTCTTTGAACAGTCCTTCTCTGACCCTTGGTCCTTTCTGCAACATTCTTTGGAATCTTTTGGTTATTAAGGAAATATTTTACTCTTCATAGTCTTGCATCTTAGATGCCTTAAGAACCAGGTTCTTATCCTTCTACTTGTTGTTCAACTCTTCTTGGTTCTTCTTCTGTTCGTAGGTCAGAAGTGTTCCATCAACTCATCCATGGTCATAATGTCGAGATCCCTTGCTTCAGTGATGGCCTCCACCTTGCTTTCCCAGGATTCAGGCAAGACAATTAGCAGCTTCCGCATGGCCTTCCCAGTAGGAATGATTTCACCAAGTGAGTAGATTTTATTTGCTATAATAGTGAATCTAGTGTGCATGTCCTATATAATTTACCTTCCAACATTCTAAAGAGGTCATACTATCTGTTGAGATTGTCGATTTTGTCCTTCTTAACTTGGGTGGTTCCTTTGTGTGTTATCTGAAGAGTATCCCAAATCGCTTTCGCATCCTGATAGGTAGAGACTTCGTTATACTCATTGGGACCTATGCCACAAATTAAAATCTTTTTAGCCTTGGCATTATTTGGGATTGACAACTTGTCAGCTGCATCCCATTTGGTACTTTCCTTAGGCACTCAGGTATTAGGCATAGGACCATTCTTCATAGGGATCATTGGTATGTCTAGGATGACGTTCCAGAGCTCCGGGCTCTTTTCAATGATGTGATCTATCATTCAATTATTCTGCCAGCGGTAGTAATTTCATTAAACAATGGAGGCCTGGTTTGAGAGGCTCCCTCTTGAGAAGTAGGAGGAGCTTCCATTGTGCTTTTTGAGGAGGTTAACCTTCATTCGAAAAGACCTGATCTGATACTAATTAAAAAGACTACTACGGCTATCCTAATAGCGTACCAGGTTCTTTAGCCGTACCAACAAAATAAGAATGAATGTAAAACCAAATGAACACAAAGAATTTTAGTGGAAAAACTCCTTGCTCAAGGGAGAAACAACCACTACCTACACTTGTTGGATTTCAACAACTTTACTACTTCAAACTGAGCAATGTTAAGTTACAAACTCACAATACTTAACACACCAACCTTCACTCACTCAACTTGCAAAAATCGAGAGCTAAACCCCTCTTAATAATAACTCTCTCAAAGAAAAACAATCTCTTATAATTATTGTCACTCAACAATGATGATTACAACAATTGAACAAACAAGAAAAACCTAACTCTAGATCTTGCTTGCATGCTCTCAGGCTGATTGCTCTTGTGTGATGAACTCTCTCTTTTCGAATTTGCAAAAGCTACAACTACTAAGGTTGTTGATTTCTTGTATAGTTGACCTTAGAGTTGTTCCTTAATTAGGCTCATTCTTTGAATATGATACGTACACTTTTCCTTGTAGGACTCCTATTTTGATTCTGCTTCCTTATTGAGTCCTATTCTGATCCAGTTTCCTTACGCGATTCTCCTGCTTCTAGTTGGATTCTGCTTTCTGATTACTGGTACAACAGCCTGAACCTGGTTTTGTTTTTCATTGTCAAAATAGCTTAGTTGGACCTGAAGAATCCTAACAATATTCCTTTGTAGAAAAAGTTAGTGCACGTAATTATTACTTTTGTCAACGAGTAATATTCATTCCCCTGCTAATATAATGAAAATAACCGAATCAAGCTATAGAAAGGATTTAAAATTATAAAATATAGCACCAACATACCAACATAACTACAACAATCATTCCAACTTACTTTCTTTACTCCTATATACTAAAATTTGGACTATATATGTTTACATTAGAGCTTGTCGAAGTAAGGTAAAAGCATTTCCCTTTTGAATATGTGCATCAATAATGTCTTTTATAAGATGTGTAGAACGTTAGATGGTTGGAGTACCATTAGATGTTATGTCTTGTTCTTTATATAAAATAATGTTCCTAAAAGAAACTCTAGAATGAAACTCTGTCAAATTATTTATGCACAATCAAACCCAATCATCTGGAGTACTGTCAAGGCCTATCTGAGAGTTTCTATTATCCAATAATAATCACTTATGAGTTAGTGATTGTACAATAATCTCATTGATATTGCCACAATCGTCCAACACTTTGCCAGAGTAAAGGAAGAATAAACCAATCATGGATCCAGTCCAATCAATCAAGTCCCTGCAAGGGATATAAACATTCGACTTAACTATTCAATCCTCTCCTATATTTGGTGACGTAGTTATTTAGTTCAAGTATTAATTACTATAACCCAATTCGGTACTTGATACTCCTCCTAAGACTCAATGCTTTTAAGACAATCAATCTCAATCAAACCAATCATAATTCTCAGAAAGAATCTTATCAATTCATCAGTTCTATCACAATCAAGCCTTTTGGCCTATCACCATCCAACCATCCCAATCATATTTTTCAAAAGTGGCTTAAAAATCATTATATTTAATTCAATCAACCAATCAGGACTATCAATCATGCATGCTATCAAGACACATCAAATCATTCAAGGCTCTAACTCAAATGATCAATTATAGTCCAATCAATCATGCTCATCACATAAAGACATGTAAAATACTTCTCATGTGCCAGTCATGCTCAAATTTACTCAATTTGGATATTCACAAATCACATTCTCAATTTAATTGATGCATAAAGTGCTACATAAAATAATGCAACTAGTATTCATGTCAAGTAGTAAAACTAAATGCTCCAATCTCATACAATCAGCATGTATACCATCAATACATTCATAAATATGAAAGGATTTGAGAATGTGTTTGAGTGTAATGAAGTTGAATGGTGATGTTTAGGGATTTAATTAGGTATAAAATCGCCAAGTTTAGGCTTAGAAAGAATGTAAAAGACTAAAATAGCCTTCTTAAAAATCTTCCCAGGCCATCTACGGGGCAATGTATTGTTCATAGAAACTTCTATGGGTCATAGAAACCCATTTGTGAAAACTGGGTGAATTTTGGGGTCCTAAAGTACCTTCAATGGGTCTAAACTGCGGCTTGTGGTGGCTTCTACGACACATGTATTGGTCCTTAGGGATTTGGATTCAAAAAACAAGCTTGTAAAACATTTCTCACGAGCTGGGAGTGAGTGCTCGTCGTTTGAACTACAACCTGTAGTTCAAGGGTCGTAGATGCTGACTCTGAGAACATTGATTTGACAGTTTTCACTAAAATGGACACAATTTTTTATTTCGAACTCCAAATGAGGCAATATTGGTGAAATTGGAAAGAGGATTTAGATACCTTTAATTTGCTAGGTTGTGGTCCACCTAAATCTTTATATTATAGGAGATATGGTTGTTTGAAGTTGACGATTCTATGAACTCATACGAAAACTTTGTCGATATAAATTCTTTCGACTTGACTTGACGTAAAAGATCTCTTATGACCCTAAACAACATATAGTATGCTTTAAATGCTTAAGAATTGATCCCATCATTTATATACAACCTAGAAGTCATTTGGTCATGTAACCTTTATATAATCATACATCTAAACTCAATCGGTAAGAAATGTTTTAACTTAAGTTTGCATTAGAGGGTCCTTGTGAACTCAACTCATCTTCAAATCTATTTCCACACCAAAGAATTGATTTTAAAATCTATTTTAAATTAAAAATCATGCAGTAAAATCTTATATGCATATGAGGTGGCTCAATCTTAGCTAAAAAAAAATTCAGGGTGTTACATGTTTTTATTCCTCGAATACCACTATTATCTTCACAAGATGCAAAATTATCCATTCCATTCAAAAGAACACAATTTCCAATTCGATTATGTTTTACTATGACTATAAACAAATCTCATGGTCAAACACTTGATTTTTTTTTAAAAAAATTTATTTGCACGAATTTGTCTTTTTACATGGTCAACTTTATGTTGCTTTGTCTTGAGCAAAACATTATGATAGTGTTAAAATATTAATTCGCCCACCAACAGGAGATAGTCATGACAATTATTCTACTTACAATGTAGTATATAAGGAAATTATCCAAAAAAAAAGTATATTCTTAATTTTTTACCCAATTGTATAAAGAGTATAATGGTGTGACATTGTATGAGTTATTATTCAAGTTCTTGTGCTGCCAATTTGACTATTTCTTCCTTTTGCTACTAATTCACTATATACTTAGCTGTTGTTTTCCTCTGATTTACCAGAGAATGACAACAAATCTTCATATACATGAAATAATGCCGAAAACTTCAAAGTGGACCTGTAAGGTGCTGACTAGGAGAAAGCAAGGAAAAAAGGATCAAATATTTAAACATGATCGTACAGGATAAACAGGTACAATTCCAATTTATTGTCTTTAGTTATACCATGAAATATTAACTTACTGTTTATTTTGTTTACCTTCCTCCTGCTAGACTTCTACTGCCATCTTGATTCATCTTTGTGTTACCTATATCTACAAATTTGACATTTGAAAATTGCGAAATGCTGGATTCGACAATTTTCTCTGTTAATTAATTGCGTACTTCTCCTCCGGTAGCACTTCTGCTCCTGCAGCAGATTCTTTTCGCTGCAAAAATTAGTGCATGTAATTTTTACTTTTGTCAATGAGTAATATTCATTCCCGTGCTGATATAATGAAATAGCACCAACATACCAAAATAACCACAACAATCATTCCAGCTTACTTTCTTTACTTCTATATACTAAAATTTTGACTATAGATGTTTACATTAGAGCTTATCAAAGTAAGGTATGTGCATCAATAGTTTCTTTTATAAGATGTGTAGAACTGTTAGATGGTGGAAGTACCTTTAGATGTTATGTTTTTGTTCTTTTGCTGCAGTATCAAGACCACTATATTCTCTGAGTATGTTAATGACTATACGGGATCAAAATCAATATGTATGCACTATAAGCTAAACAAAAAGCTACTATTTGTACAATACTTCACACTTTTCCAACATTTGTATGTACGTTTTGGTCACTCATTGTTACTGCTATTTTTAACATTAGTCACATCGAATTACAATTCTCATGTAAAAAGGATCAATCTAAAGGCTCAAGGGTAGGTTCTCTTTTTCAAGGACATAGAAGTCAAAATAAGGCCTAGCATCCTCTCCCACATTAAGTGATCAACCTTTACCCTTTCTATGCTATATTTTAACTGTTCTCTAATTTGTTTTAGATCTTCAATTACATCAAATTACATCAACATTTTAGTTAATATAAATATATCTACAAAGTAACAATATTTCCTGGCTCCTACCTACAGGAAGATCGAATAAAGACTATTGTTTATGGTGATGACATTCCCGCTACCAAAAGAAGATGAAGCTTTGTCACACACCTACTGCATAATGACAGAACCATGCGTACAACCACCATCTATGAAATATGAAAAACCGGTGTGTGCGTTTGAGTTGCTTCTTGATAAAAGGAGTATCATTGATTCAGTTGAAAAAGATTGATGTCGATTCATTGCCACTGCTTACGAGGCTTAACTTGTCATCCTTGCAAGACATTAAATAGCACGTCCTCCAGAGAATAATAAGGGATATGAGTTGTAATGAATTTGGTATGTTTGTTCTTTTCTTCTACCCATTCAATTGAACTTTAACATAAACTTCCATTTTAATACTTTAAATATACCAGGAATAACTTCATACACTGGTGTTATTGTACATACTTGCAATTGTTGTCAGTAAACAATTGGGAAGAGGCAATTATAGAAGATAAAGGTCAAAAAACTTTTGCACCAATTTCGCTGATATCCTGTAATTCTTGCGCTACGTGTTGGAGCTTCAAAATATAATGGTAAACTTTGCTACCTTTTCATATGCATTGTTATGCTGCTCTACAGATCCTCTCCTACTTTCTCCTTCTTCTTTACGCGCTGCTTTGTTGGTGCTGCTTTCTCGGAACTCTACAATTTCAGTCATTTTTCATTCTCCAGCTTTATTTTAGATGTTTCATTTATACTAACAGCATATTTCCCCTCTTTCTACATGTTTTGTATGTTAATTTTAAGAAAAGGAAAGAAAACTTATATTAAGTGGATGTGAAGGAAATAATAAATTTAACAAGCCGTTTCATTAGTTTGTACAATCATACTACACCTATTTGGCATATTGCTTCTTAATCTGCAGAAAAATGTAACGAATAATATAGAATTCAACACAATAGGTCAAACTGATCCACCTTATCCACAATCTCAGCTACTACAAGAATGGTACCACATTACTTCTCAATATATTCTCATTATTTTTCCCTATATCTTAACATTCTCAACAACGATCGATTCAATTGTGCACAGTGTCAACAAGAACCAAAAAATGCTTGCTTCCTTTACTTTGAGAAGTACATCCATATCAGGATTTCTTATCTCCATGCCAATGAACGAAGAAGTAGCACCTATTGCAAACATTGACTCACAAGAAGATGTTAATATAACACCTTTCCTCTATTTAATACCCAAAAAATTACTTTAATAATCTTTAACCTAACTTTCTTTCTAACACAGGGCCAAAATTTTCAATCGAATCAAAAATAACCTTCTCGCTGATCTTACAACATTCTATGTATTGGTATGTTCAAACTGTGGATAAGAGGTACGCTGCCCAACCATAAGAGAAATGCAATGTATGAATTGTGACCAAAAAAAAATGCTGATACCCAGGTGCTTTATAATCTCCATCTGTTCTTATATTTACACTAACTCTGTAAACTTCTCCTTACTCTAAACAACTAATCATTCCGATTTAAACATATAATACTATAGGTGCAGATTTGAGGTTCATCTCGAAGATAAATCTGGCTCAACAGTAGGAATTATTATGGAAAAAGAAGGCGAAAAACTTTTGTTCCTTGCTGCAGAAGAGATTTACAAAAGAGCTTCTGATTCGGTACTGTTTCTAGTCAAATAACATATGCACAATCATCACTTGCTAAAAATATCATTATTCTTCTAGCAAGCATGAACCAAAAGCTCTTTTGTGTTCAAGCAAAGAAGGCATTTGTGCGTACTTTTCGCACAACATCTGCAAAATTATACATCCAATAATGTATGGAAAAGCAAACCTTTGCTCATTCCCTTACATCATCAAGCACTATCAATATTCAAGAAGGAAGCAAAAGGAAGCAGAAATTAGAACCACCACAACTATCTGAACAAGTTGAACCACTCAAAATGAAACAAAGATTGGAGCCACCAACTCCACAGAAAGACAACTGAAGGTCAGTCATTAGTCATTGCATTTTGTCATTTTGCTTTATCTTTTTCCCCAAAGTATGCTTACTAGAACTCTTTGCTGTTACATAATCATGATTTCATTATTTTTATAGGTGATCCAACAAAAAAGAAGTTTAAGTCATGACTCTTACAACTCTTCATTATAGATTCAATATTTTCTTCTTCCTCAATTCGAATTACTTTTCATACAATCATTATCTCACAGAGAAAGGAGCTGCAGAGTTTTGGCTTTGTACATAAATGCTTCAAAATTTTCATACGTAACTACTTGGAGCAATCAAACTTTATGACCTTTATTTCGAAATTCAGAAAGCTTATATGTAACTACAATGTTAATGTTTGTCTTATCTCCTTTCTAAGAAACTCCATGTATAACATTTCCACAAAAGTTATGGTAAATACTTAATCTAATGATGCCTTTCATTTACATCTCAAAAGAAATGCTGACTGTGCCTTGCACGGGCACTACCTCACTGGTATTATATAGAAGCATGAAACCAAGGACGACCAATGGCATGATCGTAATTTCATTGCTAGGATTGTCGCATTTTAGATATTTTACTGTTACTATTAAAATGTTAGCTAGGTCTAGAAATATCCATCTTCCTTTTCTAAACAGAACACAAGGTTATTTTCAAGTAATTCTTTGGTGATAGTTCTTAGTTCAGGCATAGCCACTCTGTAAACATCTAGGCAACTCAAACCCCTGCATGGTCTCTGATTGTGGCATATATTTTTGCCGATTAAGCTTCTTAAGATATAATGACCTTGAAGGTTATTTTTGCCATTTTTTACCTAATTACAATTTTGCCCTTCCCAAATTGCATCATTTTTGGATGAGTCTAAAAGTCGAATTTTGTAAATCTTGTAAAAAGCTTGAGTTTTGCAAAAGAAAGAGTTTTCAAAGGTTTAAGGTTTAAAATTTGAGTTTTTTAGCCGTTTTGAGTTCTGAGTGTCGAAATTTGATTATGTCGATTTCAGTAGCTCTGGAATGCTGAATCTGTGTAAGAGAACTTGCAGAACTGAACTTGGAGTTAAAATGGAGATTTTATAAGTCCAAAGTTGTATTTTTAGTTCTTTAAAGTTGAAAAAAATGAGTTTTCTAGCCGTTTTGAGTTCTAAGCATCGGAATTCGATTCTGTCGATTGCATTAGCTCCAAAATGTCAAATCTGGTGAAGGAGAATACAGAACTAAATTTGGAGTTGAAATGGAGATTTTATGTCCAAAGTTGCATTTTTAGTTCTTTAAAGTTGGAAAATTTGAGTTTTCTAGCTGTTTTGAGTCCTGAGCGTCGGAATTTGATTATGTTGATTTCATTAGCTCTATTGAATTTGGTTAGAAAACTTGCAGAATTGAATTTGGAGTTAAAATGGAGATTTTAGGTCCAAAGTTGCATTTTTTAATTCTTTAAAGTTGGAAAATTTGAGTTTTCTAGACGTTTTGAGTATTGAGCGTCGGAATTCGATTCTATTAATTCCATTAGCTATGGAATTTCGAAATTGGTCTATGAGAACTTGTAGAACTGAATTCGGAGTTAAAATGAGGTTTTTTGACCCAAATTTGCGTTTTTAGTTGTTACCGGAGCCAAAGTTTGACTTTGATAAACATTCAGAGTTCGGAAGCTCAGATTGAAATTCCAAAAATTTCAGTAGTTCCGGATGGTCAAACTAACGCTATAAATGGCTTCATAGCAATTTTTAGAGCTTCTAAGAATATTTTGAGTTTTTGAGCGCGAAACTAGTTTAAATGAGCTTTCTCGGGTTTTGGGCCAAGGACTCCTCAAGTTCGAATTCTGATGATTCCTTTGCATCCCAAATGTCGACTTTTGTCTAGGGGAACCTTTTGTTCTGTTCCTGAGCCTTCCGGGTGTGTTTTGGTCCCTTTGGTAGTTTCCGATATTGGGAAATGGGACCCATATTGGAATTAAACGACGTTCGCTGGGAATTTCAACTACACCATTGAGTCCGGAATGTTGTTTCCGCTCATAATTTATATAAGGATTGTATTTTTCGACTCCGGATGACGCCAAAGCATTGAATTTAATTTGAGAGGTTGCTGAAAATGTTGAAGCAGTGGTGATGTGGTCCAATTAGGTGCTGCCACGTGGCAAATTCATGGACTTTAAATCTGCAGATTTTTTTTCCAGATTTTCCCCAGAGTTCAAACATCAATTTCTAACTCGATTTTGATCCGATTTGGACCATTCAAAAGGCTAACTTGTATATTTTTTTTGAGAGGAACACTGTGGGAGTTGCAGAAACTGATTTTGGCGCATCAGTTTTAGTAAATTTCGATATTTTTCGCTATATAATGAAGATGATTTCGAAAACTTAACTCATCGATTTATCCCTCATCTTAGTTCTTTTTTTGAAACCAATTTAACCGTTGCATTCCTTGTTACAAGTAGAACATTTTCATTTATAAATTTTCAGTTTTCGACTATGTTTCTAGCCTGAGATTTTTTCACCATTTTACCCCTTTTTCTCGAAATTCATTGATTTTAGTGTCATTAGATTCTTTATGTGATTGTGGTGCTATGGTTCATAACTCGAGTGATTTGGAGTATCGTAGGAGAAAAAGCGACGATTCCTTCTTGATTTCGTCACTTTATTTAAGGCAAGTGGACTTTTAACCTTTTGTTAAGTATGTTGAACCTCGTATGCTCCAATGTGTATAAAATTGAGTATTTTGGGTAGAGATGGATCAATGTAGGCTTTGATTGAAATATTTTGAATTGAGTAACTATTCCTATGGTGATGTTTGATTTGTGAATTGATTATAGAGGTTTATTATATGTGAAATAGTAAATAATTTGTTATTGATATCGAATTGGTACTTATTTTGAAATGTGAATGTTATTGAGGCTGTGATGGTATTGAGATGTTGAGATATTGCAACATTTATGGTATTGGGTGACCCGTTCATGATTGTTGAGATATATAATTCATATGGACATCTTGTGTATTTTATTTCCATGAACATGATCATTGGTGCATTTATTATGTGTTCGCTTGATGATCCAAAGAAAAAAAATGAAAAGCCGAAGGAAAATAGTTCTGGTTAGTAAAAAAGAAAAGAAATGAAATGACGACGGCAAATGGTTCTGGCTAGATATGAAATGAAAATTGCTGAAGGGAAATGGTTCCGACGAATACATGGTCCATGTGTGGCCCCCATGGATTCTGACTGAGGCCTGATTATGATCAATGGATGTGTATCGTAGGATAGGCATGCATCACTATTATTTGACTATTACATAACATTGTTTACATCTCACGACATTCATTTCATCCCATAATGCTCTGGCTAGTGTTGTTGAGATTGGTTATTCATTGTGTTATTTGACTTGTTTATGGCTTTACATGACTAGTTTTTGGTATTGATTCAATGACACTTGATGAACTAGTGAGAACTTGATAAATTGTAGAATTTCCTCTATGACTTGAAAGTGGAATAATGAGAATTATGCTATTATAGGCTTTGATCATAAAATTTTCGGATTAAGCAATTGTGAAGGTTATGAATCCTTGTATTGTAAAATAGTTATGATATTGTGATCCTTTGAGTCCTGGTGCTAAGTGATGAGTATATCTACATTCTGTAATTTCTATATGTTGTATACATTGTGCTGAGACTTTTTTGAGTGTAGGTTTGTAGTTCGGCGGTATGTGATTAGGTGTTAAGGAGTTACTTGGTTCTGTATTATTTTACTTTAGGTTAGTTCATTTGTCGTGTACCCATTTGTTTAGTGCCCACCCTTGCTACGTTGTTTGCAGGTTGCGAGCTCGATCCCTTTGGTTAGACTTTTCTCATTGCAGGATCGAGCTTTCGGATTAACCTTAAGGTAGTTGCTTATGTCTTCAGCTGACTTTCGAGGAATCCATTTTTATGTTATGTTCTATTTGAGGACTAGACATTTGAGACATGTATTTTATTCGAGTATTATGTATTTAGAGGCTTGAGTCCTTGGGATGATTGTAGTTTGTTTTCTTTCACTCATCTTTAAATTTAGACTGTTATCTTCCTCTTTTACCTTGTCGTTAAGTTATTTGGGTTTTAGGCTGACTCACATTGGACGGTTAGGTGAGTGCCATCACGCCCGAATTTCGGGCTGCGACATAAGATTTGACAAACACTTGAAGGTTTTATATATATTCCTCCTTACACTGTCTCTTTTCATCTCCTTATCAACTCTTTATTTTGTTTCAATTTTTCATAAAATATATTCCAGAGTTTTTGTTTTTTCTTGGGCACTCATTGTCTAATGGTGCTTGTTTGTGCTACTTGAAAAAATATGGATATTTTTTAGCAAAAAAAGTTAATTTTGTTTTCAAATATTGTATCTTGGGATGATGGGATCACCTCGAAAAGGTCGTTATAGGATTTTTTCCTACTATTTATGGTCAGACTCCTCCTAATATATCTCCCTTTTTTTTTCTTAAGCATTATGATCAAGATACTAAATTGATAGAACAATATGTTAATGATCGGAAGTTCAAGCTTGTTGCATAGAACTTACAAGCACAGAGACACCTTTATAATGTAAATATCAGCAACTGTTAATTCATTTGAGAAATGAGACTTCCAACTGTTTAAAAATTGTACAAGTCAACAACAAAACGAAACAAAAGTATATCCATTGTAGTCTCACAAAGCTGTGCAAACACAGTGTGTAGGCATACTTTACCTCTATCGTACATACTCGAAAGTTTTGATTTTGGGAATGGCTTGGAAGAACTCACAACATCCTCTTGAAACCCTAGTTTTTCCTCCCTTTGAAACCTTGCTCTGAGTTGAAAAATGTGTTATAGTGTAAAAGAATTGAATAGATATGTTTAGGGACTTGTTTAGGTATATAAACGTCAGTTGAGGCTTTGAAAGAGTGGAAAAAGACCAAAATAACTCTTCTTTAAAATGTTGCCAAAGTCATCCATGGATCAATCTACGACCTGTGGAAACTTCCACGGTCTGTAGAAACCCATTTGTAAAATTTTGGGCAAATTTTAGTCTCTAAATCCATTCCACGAGCCCAAACCACGACCCGTAGAAGCATCTACAACCCATAGTTGTGTCAATCCAGTTGCGGGCTCAAAAATGGACATTCTGGAGTTTTTTCACAAGTTAACAGGACGGGCCGTCATTCAAACCACTAAATGAATCAATGGCTACCTCGGCCAAAATTGTGAGACCCTGAGATATCTATCTACCATCAACTACTGGCATAGATGCATGTATAAGATCGTGATGACTAAAGAGCCACCATCTCTATGCGAACCTCTACCTCCTAGCGAGGTACCAAAAAACTAACTAGTAGTCCGCACCCTCTTAGGGTCCCCAAACTACTATCCAACCAATAACTGCGCCTCACGAGCTACTCTAAATATATAAGATCTAATAGAGAAATTCAAACTCCTCATAAACCTGTGAACTCTCTCCAACTCATCTAGAATTAAAGCCAAGGCATGCTGGGATAACTGACAAGAACGAGCCGCATACTTAGTAACAGTTATACTATCCTACATCATGTTCTCAAACTTCAATCATTTCTCCTTTCATACACACCAAGGAATGAAATGATCCTAAAAAGTACTAGAAAACACACCCCAAGACACTAGAGCAGATCCAAATGGTTTGGACTTTACATAAGTCCTCCACCATTCAGTATCCCTTTCTCTATTCTTCCTGGTACATCCATGGTTCGAGATCTAGGCTTTGTACATTCTACTATTGGCATTGTATATGATGGGGTCACATCCACAGTTCGAGGTCTGGGCTCTATGACATGTGCTTTATGGGGTAGTATATGTGGTTCGAGGTTCGGGCTCTGTGTTCCTCTCCTGCCTTCAAAGTTGTGTTACTAGTTCAGATATAGTTGGATGTTTGGGATCGATTGATACATACTTGGCTACTTGGTGCGCGATTGTACCCATTGGGCTTATGGGAGCTCGACGGGCGTATAGAATTAGGCTAGATAGTATCTTACACTCGCATATTTTCCTATCCTACATGGTTTTGGTTAGTGCTGCTTAGTTCTGCTTGGTATCAATATTGTTGAATTTCAGCTAGATGGATCTATTAGAGTTGTGGTTATGTATATATGATTGGGTTGGGAGCTCAGTCAGACTTTGACATCCGTAGCCTTGCACCTCTTCACCCTTCATTGTGCGTCGGTTTACCAGCAAGGCTTATGGGGTCCGGTTAGCATGTAGGCCTAGTCAGTAGGGCCTTACACCTATGACATAATCTATTGTTGTCTAGATTTTTGTTATATCCTACAAATATGTTTTTCCTGGTTCTTGCAAATTTGAGTTAATTTGCATCTATAGATACACATTACTTGGTTGTGGTAGGCAACTATGATAGAATCATATTTTGGTTTATTCCTACTTTATTTACTATTTTTACTAGTCAGCCTATGATGCCTACTGGGTACCATATCCCTGGTACTCACTCCTATATTTTTACATCTATTTCGTGGTGTAGGTCATAACACTAGCTAGCCTCGGTGATTCTTCTTGTGATAGATATGTTTGGAAACTAAGGGCGTGCATTGGATGTCCACGGATACTTCCAGTCCCCTTCCATATTTGTGGCCGTGTTTTGTGACTCGACACTTGCACTGTGTATTATTTTGGTCCTCGATATGTATATAGGGAGATGTATTATGGTTACTATGTTCTATCTTGTCTACAGTAGTCCTGTACAAGTGACTTTCAGGTCCTAGGAGGGGATATTCTGTTGTTGTTATGTTGATATATGTCCAGTATTAGCTTGTACTCATGTTAGCGTTGGTTAACTATTTTGTTGTTCTCATTACTCGCTGTTCCGAGATAGGGTTAGGCTTTCCTATTGGGGGTAAGGTAGGTGTCATCATAACCTGTAAGGTCGGGTCATGACAAAATGTATCGACGGAATATCACATAGGATTAAGTTCAATCCTATATGATACCATCAATACACATTTTTATGTAACGGAACCGAACAAGTTCTGAAATTTGCTATCGGCAATCATTATTTAATACCTTAAGTAGTCCAAAGTTAGGGATGACACTGTCATATATGTTAATTGGCATTCAGAAAAGAACAAAATATTTTTATATATAGGATATGAAAAAATAATATAACTATAGAAATTTTATGCGGAGCAATATAAATTTCAATTATTTATAGTCATAATCATACTAAAACTTTTTGAGTAACAAAATTTGAAACAAATCATTCTTTTTTAATTTATGAGATTATTCAAATAATATGTAACATAGTATTCACTTTTTTAAAAATATTCGACACAGTTCATCTACCAAAAGTCAATTTGATTTGATTAATTACTATTTCAAGCTTAATATAAATATATGATATAAAAGTAGTATAAGTTGTAGTTATTCTCATATCAATATTAAAGAAATTAAATGTAAAACTATTTATCAAAATTTAAGGAGTTTAACTCTTGAAAAGCCATACCAACGAATATTTTGGGATAGTAAACTAGTTGAAGAAGGATATTAAAAGCAATATTCATGTCAAGATATTTAGACTCGTCTAGATAGTAACTTTTTTCAAGTTTGAAAATCTAAATAATGGGCAAATATTTAAAAAAATAGTTACTAAATAACGTGTTAGAATAAAATTGACAATATATATATATATATAGATATACATAGCATACTGTTAAGTAACCACTTTGATGACTAACAAACTATTTGTACAATACGAGGGCCAGGTTAGTATTAGGTTGGTTTAAAATGGCTGTGTATGGAATACAGCTGTAAGGTTGACTTGGTTGGTGAGATGTGACCCTCATTGTACTGAAGGATCAACAGTCCCTTTTATGCCCTCTCATGTGGTATAAAAAGATTCATGTGTGTTGCTTCCCTTGCACAAGCAACTGTACGTGGTCAACCCAAGCAATATAGTAACTCTTTTCATAAGCCGGATGTCGAACCCAAAGGACTTGTCGATTAATTATTTACTAAGTTATATTAATTTTAGTTACTTATTTAAGCAGCGAACAATTAATCAAGATGAGAAATACTTTTACAAAATCAATGAATGAATCCATCTAAGATTATGGTTTAGCTAATACTCATGTTTAGCTTCTATTTCATCAAATTATTTGATTATCTAATTGCTAAATCATAAGGTTAAAATTACCAGAACAGAGTTGCACGCCTCTATCGGCCTACCATTATTGACTGCCTAACTACATCATTGAGCGGGAATAGACACATCAATAAAAGTTCTTTAACGTTATCTTCCTGTATTATGAACCAAGCGAGGTGTAAGGGTAGTTTTGTCAGGTCTCCCTTACACGAATCAGTCTAGTTTCCTAGTCGAACAAACTCCCTATACTACTGTATTCTATCCATTCCAACATCTCTCGAATCCAGAACAAACAACAGATTTATTCCACAGTTGGCCAGACTATGAAATATATATTAAAGAAATATAGGAACAACTAATATTAAAAACAAATATTTCGAATCAACAATGACTAAACAATCATCTTATTAGCTACCATAATCTTGGAATGAAAAGTTTAATTCCACACAAATATGAAGAAATTACCACAAATTATTCAAAGATAAATACAAAAATAAATAATATTAGAGAAGAAAAGATGAAACCAAAATTCTCCATCCTCCACAGTTGCTCCTATCTCTCTCTAGGTCAAAAGTTCTGTAAAACCTAATTTTATAAAATATTTATAGGTGTAAGAATAAATTAAAAATAAAATAATTGAGTCTAAAACAAATTGGAAAACCCAAAATCAGAAGAAAATTGGAGTCCTTTTTGCACGTGAGTGACCACCGCTTTCAACATTTCCTTGCCGCCAAGTGGCAGCTTCTGGCAAC
>JAOTQR010086371.1:0-35479 GCA_025774065.1 Solanum ossicruentum
AAAGGTTTAGGAGAGAGAATCATAAAATTTTAAAATTTGAATGTTGATTTTGTTGAGAGATTTAAGGGAATCTGAAAAATGTTCTAGGATTAGATTACAAGCAAAATGAACGAGAATAATTTTGATTTATATAAAAGAGGACAGAAAAGATTTGTAGGTGTGTATACCAATAAAAAATTTGGGACCCAATTAGTAGCTATTTTATTTTAAATTATAACCCTTATTTGTAATTAAATGAAACAGTAGTTATATATCAGAATTAACTATTGGATGTTAGCTTAGTTATGTAATTTGCCCTTTGAAATATTTAAAAGAAATATAAAAAGTACAATTGATTATTGAAATTCTATTAGGACCACATAAATTGAGACAAAGGGAGTAATATGTGTTATTTGAAAGTTACTCAAGTACTATAAATCAAATAAGTAACAACTTAAAATATCTAAAATTTGTATTAAAATTATTAATTCTCCAAAATTTATCTAGCTAATATAAATTGAGAAAGAAAAATAAGATATATTTGCCCATGCAACACAAGGTCTGTCACAACCCAAACTAGGCCCTAGGTGTGATTCTAACCACCCGGACCTAGGGTCTCGGAGTGACATGATGAATGGAACCCGACAGTCCCCAAAAAAGCCTCACAGTATCTATATTCACATCATCAGTTTGGAAGTGCATAATAAAGTCATAATCACATAGTTCTAAGGGGTGGAAAAGTATGGCTAAAATGACCACAAAAAGTGCTCGAAAAAGTGTCTCGAAATGCTTAAAATTTTAAATTTTATATATCCCAAAATCCATGCGCAATATCGAAAATCCAACTTCATATTCTTGTTCAGGGGTTTAAAATTAGGGGACAAAAGGGTCTAACCCTGATTTTAGAGAAAACAAAAAGCAATTTCAATTTTCTAGAATCACTTATCCAGTGTCTGTCCGCGCTGGTAACGCGACGCGCCTCCATCATAGACATGTGTTAATTCAGTCTCCATGACAGGTCTGCGACCTGTCTAATTTCTTCCCAGTTATTTTTTGTGCGGTTAAAGACTTTTTGGTCTTGGCCTAAGTGTTCTTAAATGTCCTTTTACCTACATTTAGCCATATTTCACCCTCATATCATCCTAAACATTCCCCAATATCCTCTCAAACATGTAGCCATATTTTTCACTCCCAAATTCAAGTATCAAAACACTCATCCAGAATTAAGGATTTCTCTCAAGCTTCAAGCCTCCATTTTTAATCTTCATCAAGAGCTTCCTCAAAGTTAGATATGTAGGTTTTAGCCATTGATTCCTTCCACCCATGGTGCCCTAATCTACTTTATACTCAATTTACAGGATTTAAAGTTAATTTTACTAATGGGTTTAGTAGTATGAACATGTCTATGAACTACGTTAAAGCTATGTAAAGTTGTGACTGTTTTTTTATGTTTTAAGTTATAAACCATGAATTTATTATAAGATTTGATGAGGGGTTTTAATGTATATTACTTGAGGGTGTTGCAAGGTCTTGATTGATGGATTTACTTACATGATTTCACCTCTATATTTCATGGTTTTATACTACCATTTCACACCCGCCATGTATTTGATAAAATGTCCGGTTAAGATTTCTCGAGGAAATGAAGGCCCAAAACATGAGTTGATATGATTGATGTTATGATGATTAAAGGAGCTTATGTGTGTGATATATCCTATATAAAGTGTAGCATTAGACCATGCACAATCTGGGGGGACTAGAAGTCTAGATAACCTAGATGGGGGTTCGTACTCATCAACCTAGTAGGGGTTTCTACTTCACCACTAAGGTGATGGGATGACATCATTATCAACCTAGATGGGGGTTTGTACTCATCAACCTAATGAGAGGTTTGTACCTCACCACCTAAGTGATGGGGTGGCATAATCACCAGCCTACCAAGGGGTTTGTACCTCGGAAAGCTAGCTTGGTCTCTTCTATACATATGATATCCTATATGAGCATGAGTTACTTAAGCATGTTTTACTTATGCACTGGTCATGCATGCCACATTATTTTATTATGCCTATTGCCTACTTTTATGCATTTTGATTATGATGCCTATTACTTGTTGCATTGCATCCTACATACTTAGTATATTCAAACGTACTAACATATACTCTTGCCTATATGATATCGCTATGTAGGAACCAGAGTCCAAATGGATTATCATCATCCTCCTCCACATGGCTAGATCGGTACTACTCAAGTTTGTTAGTGAATCCTCTACTTCGGGGACCTTTGTCTATGTTTCTCTTATCATATGTTGAGACACTCTTCTTTATGTTCTATTTTGACCATGAGCGTGAGCCCGGTTGCTTTGTCTTGGCCCCTGCTCTTGTTTATGTAGTAGAGGTGTTTTTTGGACATGCTATGTATCTATGATATGAGCTTGACTCTTTGTCTCTTGACCCTTCTGCCCTTATTCTCACTCTATATGGCTTTTATATGCTTCTATGACCAATGATGTGTAATGATAAGCTAAGAGGCTTGTTTGGGGTTCCTTTAAGTTCCAGATTAGCCCTATCATGTCTAGGCCTTATTGTTGGGTAGTGACAAACTTGGTATCAGAGAAATATGTTGAATAATACACAGAGTCCAACTCACCGCGTTGATTAGAGTCCTATTCATGGTTGTGAAGAGCGCCATGTCTACGAATAGGAGGCTATTAGGCGTTTTAGGAAATGTTTCGCTTCTTCATGTTCTTAGTCATGCTATAGAGTGGTAGTGTATTCCCACCCCCTTCAACGATTGTTCTTTACTATACTAAATCATGCCTAACACTCGGGGAAGAAGGACGAGAGAAGCAACCTACCAATGGTGAGCTCCAGGATGCTCTCACTATGCTTGCCCAAGTTATGGTCAACCAAGTCAATTAAGTGGCCCAAGCTCCTCATGTTACTATCCTGAAGCTAGGGTGAGGAATTTCATGAGGATGAATCCTCCAGTGTTTTATGTTTCAAAGGTGGATGAAGATCCACAAGAGTTCATTAATGAGGTCTACAAGATCTTGAATATCATGGTTGTCGGGCCGAATGAAAAGGCAGAGTTGGTGGCGTACCAACTCAAAAGGGTAGCCCAAATATGGTATGATCAATGGAAGGGGGAGAAGGAAAAAGGTTGTGTAATGCTTTGGGAGGAGTTCAAATTAGCTTTCCTTAATTAGTTTTTCCCTCTTGAGCTTAGGGAAGCTAAGTTGGTAGAGTTCATGAATTTGAAACAAGGTGCTATAAGTGTGAGGGAATATACCCTCAGGTTTAATCAACTTTCTAAATATGCTCCTCATTTGGTGGTCGATCCTAGATCTAGGATGAATAAGTTTGTGATAGAGGTCTCCGACTTAGTAAGTGAATAATGCCGGTCCACCATGCTAATTAGTGACATGGACTTGTCTCGGTTGATGACCTATGCCGATCAGATAAAGGAGGAGAATTGAGGAAGAGAAAGGGGCATGAGGCCAAGAGGGCACGATTTGAGGGTAAATTCCAAAAGGGTTCTAGATTTTATCAAGGCCAAGGGTCTTTTCATGCTACTAATAGGGGGTTCGCCAATGACTTACCTAGACCTCAAGGTGTTAGTGGTGTGATTCCTATTGATATGTGCCCTAAATGTGGAAGGAGCCATGGCGACCCATGTTTGAAAGGTTCTAATGCATGCTTTGAATATGGGGAACTTGGTCATAAGAAGGTGGATTGTCCAAGAAATCGTTGCAAAGGCTAGGGTGCAAATGCGGTTCCATTGGGTAGAGGTGGTCCTCAAGGTGGTACCCCAAGGCACAATTGGTTTTATGCTCTACATGGTAGGCAAGGGGTTGGTGAGTTTCCAGATGTTGTTACTGATATGTTGAAAATCTTGGACTTTGATGTATATGCTTTGATTGATCCGGGTGCCACTCTTTCTTTTGTTAACCCCTTTGTTGCCTAAAAGTTCCATGTCGACGCTGAGTTATTGCATGTGTCATATGAAGTGTCAACTCCTATTGGTGCCTCTATTATTGCCGAGAAAGTTTATATAAGTTGTCCTATTTGCATTTTGCATAAGTTGTTGCCTTGTGATCTTGTTGAATTAGACATGGTTGATTTTGATGTCCTTCTTGGGATGGATTTGTTGCATGCCTACTATGCTTCTATTGATTGTAGAACCCATAAGTTCAGATTCTAATTTTCAAATGAATCCATACTTGAGTGGAAAAGTCAAGATGTGGTGGTCAAGGGGAGATTATCTCTTGCATTAAAGCCCATAAGTTAATCTTTAAGGGGTTCTTGTATCATCTTATGAGGGTTAAAGATGTGGAGTCCAAAGTCACTTCCATAGAGTCGATTCTGGTTGTAAATGAGCTTCTTGATATCTTCCCAAATAACCTTCTCGGTGTTCCTCTCGAAAGGGAAATGGATTTTGGCATAAACCTCCTCCCCGATACTCAACCTCTATTCCCCTTTACCATATGTCCCCGGTGGAGTTGAAGGAGTTGAAGGAACAATTGAAAGATTTGTTGGAAAAAGGATTTATTAGACTTAGCCAATCTTCTTAGGGTGCTTTGGTGTTGTTTGTGAAAAAGAAGGATGGGTCTCTTAGGATGTGTATGAATTGCCGACAACTAAATAGGGTCACTATAAAGAATAGGTATCCTCATCCAAGGATTAATGATTTGTTAGAACAATTGAAAGGGGCTAGCCATTTCTCTAAGATTAATCTTTGGTCCAGGTATCATCAAGTGAAGGGAGGAGGTGTTATACTCCCAAGACAGCCTTCCGGACTAGATATGAGAATTATGAGTTTGTTGTGATGTCTTTTGGTAGACCAATTCATCAACCCTCATCATGGACCTTATTAATAGGGTCTTCAAACCCTACCTTTATTCATTTGTTGTGGTCTTCATTGATGATATTTTGATATATTCACATTGTAGAGAGGAGCACATGGGTCATTTTAGGGTTATGTTGCAAATGTAAAGGGAGGAGAAATTGTATACTAAGTATGAAAAGTGTGACATTTGGTTGAAGGAGGTTGCATTCTTAGGTCATGTGGTATCGGGGGATGGTATAAAAGTGGATCCGAAGAAAACTGATGTGATTAGGAATTGGCCTAAACGATTGACCCCGTCGGATATTAGGAGCTTCTTAGGCCTAGGGGGTTATTGTAGAAAGTTTGTGAATGGTTTCTTCTCCATTGCTTCCCTATGACAAAATTGACTCAAAAGAAGGTTAAGTTCATGTGGACCGATCAATGTGAGAGGAGCTTCCAAACATTGAAAAACAAGCTTGTGTCCGCTTCTATATTGTCACTACCAAATGGGCTTGAGGGAATTCTGTTGTATTGTGATGCTTCCCGAGTTGGTTTGGGTTGTGTGTTGATGCAAAATTGTAAGGTCATAGCTTATGCCTCTAGACAACTCAAGGTACATGAAAGGAACTACCTTACCTATGATCTAGAGTTAGCCGTTGTTGTGTTTGAATTAAAGATTTGGTGTCACTACTTGTATTTTTGGTGCATTTTGCTGTGTTCACCAATCATAAGAGCCTCCAATATGTCTTCACTCAAAAAGATCTCAACTTGAGGCAAGGAAGATGGTTAGAACTTCTTAAAGACTATAATATGAGTGTGTATTATCATCCGGGTAGGGAAAATGTTGTGGTAGATGCTTTGAGTAGGGTGTCTATGGGTAGCCTAGCTCATCTTAATGGTGGTGATAAGGAAATTGCTAGGGAGGTGCATCAATCGGATACATTAGGGGTTAGGTTGGAAAAGGTTAGTGATGATGGTGTTGTTGTTGTTGTTGATGGGTCTAAGTCTTCATTAGTTGATGAGGTGATAGATAAACAAGATCTTGACTCATCTTTACTTGAAATGAAGGACTTGGTGAAAGTGGGAAAAGTAGAGGTTCTCTCCCAAGGGGGAGATGATGCCCTTAGGTACCAAGGTAGATTGTGTGTGCCTTGTGTTGATGGTTTGAGGGAGAAAAACCTTGATGAGGCCAATAATTCTTCTTATTCTATCCACTCCGGTTCCACCAAAATGTATAGAGACTTGAGGCATGTGTATTGTTGGGGAGGCATGAAGAGGGACATTGCGAAATTTGTTTCTGATTGCCATAGTTGTCAATAAGTCAACACCAAACATAAAAGGCCAGGTGGCCTAACCCAAGACATAGAGGTTCCCACTTGGAAGTGGGAGGTGATTAAGATGGACTTTCTGGTTGGGTTGCCCAAGAGCAGGAAGGGTTTTGATTCCATATTGTACGGTTGATAAGATGACAAAATTGGCTCACTTTCTACCGGTTAAGACTATAGATGGGGCTGAAGAGTATGCAAGGTTGTACATCCATGTGTTAGTGAGGTTACTTGGGGTTTCTTTTTCCATCATAAAGGATCATGCAATTTTGGAGGTCTTTTCAAAGGGGTCTTGGTTCAAAAGTTCACTTTATTACAACATTTCACCCTTAAACGGATGGCCAAGCCATAAGAATCATTCAAACACTTGAGGATATATTTAGGGCTTTTATCTTAGAGCTTAAGCATAGCTGGGATGATCATCTTCCATTGATTGAGTTTTCCTACAACAATAGCTATCACTCTATCATTGGTATGGCTCCTTTTGAGGCTCTTTATGGGATACATTGTAGATCACTGGTTGGTTGGTTTGAGGTTTGAAAGGTGGATTTATTGGGACTAGATCTGGTTATGGAGGCTCTTGAGAAGGTTACGATGATTAGGGAAAGGTTGAAAATAGCCCAAAGTCATCAAAATTCTATGCCGATGTGAGAAGAAGAGACCATGATTAATTCAAAGTGGGTGATTAGGTCTATATGAAAGTTTCTCCAATGAAAGGTGTGGTCTATTATGGTAAAAAGGGAAAGTTGAGTCCAAGATATGTTGGTCCTTATGAGGTTATAAAGAGGGTTTGTGAGGTAGCTTATGAGTTGAAGTTTTCTATTGAAATGAATTTGGTTCATCAGGTGTTCCATGTCTCTATGTTGAGAAAATGTGTTGGTGATCCCAATACTATTGTGCCTCTTGATTTTGTGGGTGCTATTGAAGATAACTTGACTTATGAGGAGGTTTCAGTTTAGATTTTGGATCGGTAAGTGAAATTATTGAGGAACAAGGAGGTGGCATCTGTTAAGGTCCTTTGGAGGAACCAACAAGTCGAAAGTGCTACATGGGAGGCCAAAGCGGACATGCAAAAACGATATCCTTATGTTTCCCACTCCACTCATGCCTAAGTTACTAATTCTAAGCTCCTATATGAATTCAAGTCTTGTATTTTTGCCCCTATGTCATTCATATGCATTCATTTTTAAGTTGGCAAGTTTCTGATGATTTTACATTTATGTTGAAATTTTGAAAATGGTGTTTTAAATGTAATGTTACATTCTTGTTCGGGCTGATATTTTTATGATCACTCTTTTCCTTTATGTCTCTTTTATATTCAGGGATGAATGTTCTAAGGGTAGACACTGAAACGACCCAATAAACTGCTCGAAAATATGCCTCGAAATGCCCAAAATTTTAAATTCCATATATCTTAAAATCCATGTGTGATATCGAAAATTCAACTTTATATTCTTGTTTAGGGGGTCAAAATTAGGGGAAACAGGGTCTAACCCCAAATTAAGAGAAAAGGAATAGCAATTTCAATTTTCTAAAAATCACTTATCTAGTGTCTGTCCGTGATGGTACCATGACACACCTCCATCGCAGACATGTGTTAATTCAGTCTCCACGATAGGTCCGCAACGCGGACATATGTAGTTTTTGCACAATTATTTTTCTATGCGATCCAAGAATTTTGGGTCTTGGGCTTAAGTGTTTTTAAATGTATTTTTACCTATACTTAGTCATATTTCACACTCATATCATCCTAAATATTCCCCAATATCCTCTCAAACACTTAGCCATATTTTTCACTCCCAAATTCAAGTCTCAAAATCCTAATCCGGAACTAAGGATTTCCTTCAAGCTTCAAGCCTCCATTTTCAATCTTCATCAAGAGCTTCCTCAAAGCTAGGGTATGTAGGTTTTAGCCATTAGGTCCTTCCACCCCTGGTGCCCTAATATCTTTTCTACTCAATTTTCATGATTTAAAGTTGATTTTACTAATGGGTTTACTAGTATGAACATGTTTATGAACTATATTAAAATTATATAAAGGTGTGACTGTTTTGCTATGTTTTGAGCTATAAACCTTGGATTTATTGTAAGATTTAATGATGGGTTTTGATCTATATTGGTTGAGGGTGTTGCAAGGTGTTGATTGATTGTTTTACAATTGATTTAGTTGCACTATTTCATCTCTATATTTCATGGTTTTATACTATTATCTTACACCCGCCAAGTGTTTGATAAAATGTCCAGTTATGGTTTCTTAAGGAAATAAAGGCCCAAAGAATGAGATAGGACATGATTGATATTATGATGATGAAAAGGATTTTGTATATGATATATCCGATATAAAGTGTTACATTAGACCATGCCCAATCGGTGGGGGGGAGGGGGGGACAAAGTGTCCGGACAACCTAGATGGGGGTTCGTACTTGTTAACCTAGTGAGGGGTTTGTACTTCACCACTAGGGGGTGGCATCATCATCAACCTAGATGGGGGTTTCTACTCATCAACCTAGAGAGGGGTTTGTATCTCACTACCTAAGTTATGGAGTGGCATTATCACCAACCTACCAAGGAGTTTGTACCTTGGAAAGCTTCCTTGGTCTCTTCTATACATATGTTATCCTATATGAGCATGAGTTACATAAGCATGTTTTACTTATGCAGTGGTCATACATGTAATATTGTTATATTATGCATAGTGCTTATTTTTATGCATTTTGATTATGATGCCTATCACTTGTTGCATTGCATCCTACATACTTAATATATTCAAACGTACAAACGTATAGTCTTTCTTACATAATATCACCATGTAGGTACTACTCAAGTTTGTTGGTGAGTCCTCCACTTTGGGGACCTTAGTCTATGTTTCTATTATCATGTATTGAGACACTCTTCTATATCTTTTATTTTGATTATGAGGGTGAGCCGGTTGCTTTGTCTTGGCCCCGCTCTTATCTATGTAGTATAGGTGTTTGTTGGACATGCGATGTATATATGGTATGAGCTTGACTCTTTGTCTCTTGATTATGATGTATGAAAGCTTTTCCCTTAGTCCCCTTCTGCGTCTATTCTCACTCTTTGTGGCTTTTATATGCTTTCATGACCAATGATGTGTAATGATAAGCTAAGAGGCTTGTTTGGGGTTCCTTCGGGTTCTTCATTCTCCGTGTCACGTCTAAGCCCTAGGCTTGGATCGTGACAATGAATTATGCTATGAGGATGTCATAGGGATAGGAATTAGCATGATCCACGTAGCACATAACATATAAGAACTAAGGGGTGGGCAAGTACAACTCACGCTATAGGGATAGAGTGGGACTTAGGACTTTCCACATTTTCGTATCTCATCATATCTATGATCATATTAACAACATTCACTAGATAGACATAGTCATTATCTCCATAAACAAGTAGCATGTCATAACACAAATCTGTATAAGAGTCTATATGTTGTCGAACAATGCCTATAAATCATAGAATAGGATAGGAGCCAAGACATATCTCGAGCTTATCCTCAAAGTAAAAACATAAGCAAAAGCAAAGTAATAGGCAGATGGAAGGTGTCTTGTCCTTGGATGATAGGACTCACCGCAACAATGTTCACAATCGAAGCTAGTCATCAAGAGGTGGATGAAAATTGTCTCTAGTCCCTACATAGTTAGGTCATATTGGCAAAGTGTATACATTAGTATATTTGAATATACGAAGTATGCGGGCATGCCAATGCCTATGAACTCCTTAACCTATATTCAATGTTAGATGACAAGGGTTCATATATAGAAAGAAATATATAAGTAAAGAAGAGTAATATATCAATATGTCATGAAATTTATGATGCATGAAATGTCATAATATTTCAACATAGAGTGGATGGGACCTCAGACAGCATCTAGACCATACGAGCAATTACATGGAATTTTAGTGTCCTCCCCACTACGAATAAGAGGTGATCTACTTACCAAAGGTAGACTAAGGCACTTCCATTTCAAAAAGGATTTCTCATTCATCATATCATAACTATAACTGTACCTTACAGGCCTTCCATTTTTGTAAGGGTTACCATAAATAAGTACCTATGTTTGGAACATTGTTATGGGACTTGGGTACTAGACCTTTGGAGATAAGCCCCCTCCCACAAGTCCTCTCGGTGCTAAGTCATCATCCCACAAGAATAAATATACATTTACATGCTTTCATAAGAGGCACAAGTTATTTCAAATCATTTCAATGCATACTCAAGCTTAAAAGCTAAAAATTCTTCGTAATCACTCATACTTGGGCTAAAGAGCCAAATCATACTTCAATTCATACTTTTATGCATAGGAATAGCTCATTCACATATATCATATTGGTTTAAACACCCACATTTTCTCAAAAAGCCATATCATTGACATTTATGTGATCACTTTTTTGTCAAAAACATATTCTCATCAAAATCTTATTCATAAACATAATTAGTCATAACCCACTTCATAATCTTCATGAAAACCAATGCTCATGTATGCAAATGCCATGAATGATATGAGAATAACATTGGCAATAATGATTCATACTTAAATCACCAATAAAATATGAAATTCAAGTAAATCCATAAGTAAATTTACATTTAAATCACAATTTATGTTACCCATGCTTAAATCAACCTTTAAATGGAACATGAATCTTCAAGTCTTCATAAAATCAATGAAATTCAAAATATTAGGGAATCATTTTAAAAGTATCAATTAAATATAGCTCATATCTTAATTTAGTCAAATGAACAATAATTTCAAAACCCGTATTTAAAGTAAGCTCAATTTCGTAAAATCAAAGAGTTTGAGAGGTCTTTATGGTTGAAAGGGACCATGAATCAATCCCACATACCGTATGTAATAAGAAGAATTAAGAAGATATTGATTGAAGAAGAAGACCTTCCTTAAGCTCCAAGCTAATCTCCAGTTGCTCACTTGAGAGTAGTCTTTTGATGGGATAATATGAATATTCCAAGTGGGAGGAGTCAGTTTGAATGAGAGTAGAAGAGTATTGGTATTTTTAGGGGTTTAGGATAGGTATAAAAGTCATAAATGACCCTTAGGAATATCCAAAATCACAAGAAAGCCATTAATGAAATGAGTTTCAAAAAGTTGTCAGGGGTCCCGTAATGAAGCCTCATGGCTTGTGTGGGGTCACATGGACCGTTCGACTGTCCATGAGACCTCACTTTGGAGAAATGTTCACTATCCAAGTTCCGATATGGTGATTCCATACTTAGAAAATATTTGGACCAACATCCTTATGGGACACCACACGACCTGTGTGGTGATACACTGATGCACAACCTATATGGGGGTTTATGTGTGAGGTGCCTTAGCCAAAAGTGTAGCTTTCGATCCCGAGGCTCCTCTCAAGTGACACTCTATGGCCAGTAAGGTGTCACATGAGTCGTGAAGGGCTTAGTGAAGGATGCCTTACTCTTGAACTCGACCAAGCGGCCATGCACATTACTCATAAAGCCAAGGGCCACCTTAAGGCCTCTTTACACGGCTAGTGGACTGCTCCACGGCCCATAGAGGTGATCTTGTGGTTTCACCTTGGTCAAAAACTTTTCACAACCAAATTTCCATGTACCATTAAAGCCTTACAAAGTTCAAGTCCTGATATCATCTCCCCTTTGGGAACATTCATCCTTGAATGTGCTAGAACAAGGCTTGAAAGGCTTGACTTCAACATAAATTGTTCCAATTATGAAAACACAATGCATAATTCATCACTTGAAAATCATAAACTCATCAAAAGGTATGTGAAAACATCTTTTAAATCATTTTCGTGCACATGTATGCATGTCATGTCATGAAACACAAGAGTACAAGAGCTTGGACCATTTAGAATAGGAAGAACCTAATATCTTAAGCTTGAGTAGATTGCAAAATATAAGGATATTCCTTCATTATGTCTAACTTCGCCTCCTATGTAGGAATCACTCTCCGCATGTTGATTCTCCAAAGAACTTTAATGAAGCCACATCTTTGTTGCGAATAAGCTTTACTTGCCTATCCAAGATCATAATTGTGACTTCCTCAGAGACAAGTTTTCCTCAATTTCATCACCTTCCAAAGGCACAATTGAATTAGGATCACTAATGTCACGTTACAAGCCTAGGGCCTAGATGTGACACAATGAATGGAGACATGAAGGGAACACAAACAATCCTCTTAGCATATCATTTACACATCCTTGGTTGTGGAAGCAATTAAACAACAACAAGAGAGTATAAATAAGGATAAAGGGACTAAGGGAAGTCTTTGATAGCATAAAACATAGGACACTCAAGAGTCAAGATCATAACTTAATTACATCACTCGTCCAACAACATCTCTAGCATAGATTAGGCGGGGGCCAAGATGCTTTCCAAGTTCACCATCACTGTACCAAAGTTCAACATAAAGAAATAACATGAGCAAGAGTAGGATAGCTAGTGTCCCCAAACTTGAGGACTCACAAAAGCTTATCTTCAAGACGTCAAATCTAGCCACGTGGAGGATAATTGTGAGAAGCTTCAGTTCCTATATGGTAACGTAATGTAGGCATAGAGTATGCGTTAGTACGTTTGAATTTACTAAGTATTCAAAATGCATAAGCATAAGCAAAAGATAGGGTAATATCAATATGACAAGCATGATCAATGCTTGAAGTAAAAACATGCTTAGTCATGATCAAGGAATGTAAATTCAATGTGGAATATGTGTATGCTCAAACCTTACACAATATACTTGAGATGGGACACAAAGCCACCCACTTGCCTTATTATATAACCTTTTTCAGAGAGTGTTACCAATACCCCTACCTTACGACATAGTCTTTTTGGTAGGTAGCATAAGACGTCCCCTACGTTACGATATAATATTTTAGGTAGGACCTGTGAATTATTCTACTTTGAGATATAATTTTCTTGATAGGAACGATGAGTTGTACCTTATAGCATGGCCTTTTCGGTAGGTGTTAGAGTATATCCTTAAATTATGATATAATCTTTTCGGTAAGATCCATGAGTCATTCTACCATATGGCATAGCCTTTTCGATAGATATTATAAAATATTCATACTTTAGATATAATCTTTTCGGTAGGAGTCATGAAAATAGCTCATCAAACCATCACATTCAAGTATCAAGAAAGAACTTCTCATTTTCCCAAGAACACAACAAACATGGGAGCTCAACAATTCACTTGCAATGCCATAAATACTTTACATGAATTTAATACCCATATACATTCGCTTAATCATCTTAAAGTCACGTGACCCATAACCATACAATAGATCATCAATAACTCAAGAGTCCCTAACCAAATATTTTATCAAATACTTAGTGGGTGTGTAACGCTAGTTCGAAATCATGCAATTTAAGAGTGACATCATGTGAGAAAACTTAATGTAATCAACCCATCAACACTTGGTAACACCCTCATGCAAATTACATTAAAACCCCTCATCAAATCTCATAATAAATTATAGATTTATAGCTCAAAACATGCTTAAATAGTCAACATTTTATGAAACCCCAACAGATTCATAGTGAAATTCATAATAAGAAATACCCATAGAAAAATCAACTTGAAAATATGCAATTTACTTAAGGAAGGTTGGGCACCATGGGTAAAAGGACCTAGTGGTTGAAACTCAGATACCTCAAATTTGGGGATTTCCTTGATGAAGATTTGAATGAGAACTTGAAACTTGAATGAATTTCTTGAGATCCGAAGATGAGTTTGGACACTTGAATTTGGGTGAAATATTTGGCTAAGTGTTAGAGAGGGTTTTGCGGGATGTCTTGAATGATATGGGGTTGAAAAATGATCAAGTATAGGTGTTATTACGCATTGGAAGGCTTAGGCCCAAGATCCCAAGGCCTTGAACCGAAACAGGAAAAACTGGAAACAAAATACACAGGTTCGCACTGGGTCTGTGTCGCGGAGGTGTCGTGGACCCTCATGGAATTGCAAAGTTGGCAAAATTCATTTTTCGCTATGGATCTTCTAAAATTCGATTTATACCCATTTCCCACTCAATTTTTCACCCTTATCAATAATATGAAGTTGGAATTTTGATATCACACATGGATTTTGAGATATATGGAAATTACGATTATGAGCATTTTCGAGGCATATTTTTGGGCATTTTTGGGGTTCACTAACTCCCCCTTGGGAAGATTCGTCCCCGGATGTCAAAGAAGCATACATGAAGGAAGTAATCATGAATATTTCAGCCCGATATTAATGCAATAAATACACTTAAACACTATTTTCAACAATCTCAACATGAATGTTAAAATCACCATAACTCGTCAACATACATATGAATGCATACAACATGATATGAGGGCTAAAACTTAGGATTTAAATTCATAGAAAGGACTTAGTTGGCTATCTCAAGCTTGAATAGAATGAAAGTGGTACAGATATCGCTTCTTCAAGCACTTTCAACTTATTGATTCCTCCAAAGAACCTTAACGGATGCTACACCTACGATTCTCAACCTTTTCACATGTCTCTCCTAAATTTCTATCGGGACCTCTTCATAAGTCAATTTGTCTTCAACAGCACCCACAACATCTAAAGGCACAATAACACTTGGGTCGCCCATACACTTCCTCAACATGGACATATAAAAGACCGGATGAACCATATCTACTCCTATAGGCAAATCCAATTCATGGACCACCTTACAATTTCTCCTCAACACTTTATAAGGACCCAAAACCTCAAGCTCAATTCCCTTTCTTGCCAAACCGGATCACACCCTTCATGGGTGGGACTTTCAAGGAACCCAGTCATCAACACAAGCACACATAGCCTACGCTAGTACCTAAGAACACCATCTCTCCCCTTTGAAGAAAACCTTCACTTCACCACCTTCCACCAAAGCATTCAGCACTAGCAAAGTGGGGTCATGGTCTTGCTCTAACTTGACCCCTTCAAACAAATATGATTCGGAACCATCAAACCACTACACTACGATTCTCAACTTCCTCCAACCTCATTCCCAACCTAGCCAATTGGTGCACTTCTCTAACCACCTCCTTGATACCCACAATTCACACTTATCGCACTTAGCAAACAATCTCTTATCCCAAAAAATTTCCAATGTCGCTCTCAAATGACTCACAAGCTCTTCTTCATTCCATAAATAAATCAATATACCATCCATAAACTACCACACATAACAAGGTAGGGTTTAAACCCTAATCATGAGATCCATAAACATAGCGATGCATTAGTCAAGCTAAAAAATACTACCACAAATTTCAAATGCCCATACCTAGTCCAAAAAGGTCATCTCGGGGATATCACCCTCCCTCACTCTCACTTGGGGAAAGAGAAAGCGGACCAAAGATCAATCTTAGAAAAGAAATAAATAACCTCTTGTAGTTGTTCATATAATTAATCTATCCTTAACCATCACGTTACAAATTCACGGGCTCTATACTCATTGAAAGCATGATATGCATGCAACCAATCCACTCCAAGACCTCCAAATCTACCAAGCGAAGCTCAACAAAATCTCAAGATAAGACTTTATGCGATATGGACACGAGACAACCCCTATAGACTTTTCTAGCAATAATAGTCTCACCAATGTGGTAGACACCAAGAGGGTTCACATGATGATTCGGAATATACATGAAACTTACTAGCGATAAAGGAATAATGAAAGAAATAGTGGCTCCCGGATCTATCAATGGATGCACATCAAAATTAAAACTTTCAGCATACGGGTAGCAATATTGGGCACCTCATCCACCTCTTGTCTTCCTTGAAGAGCATAGAACCAATTATGTCATAGGGCACCCCCTTGTCGGCCACCTTGAGCCCTTGATCAACATCACCACCTTGCTTATGGGGTTGGCCATCCTTACCCTTGTTGTGAACATGTGGACAATCTAGAATTTTGTGGCCCATCTCACCACACCCAAAGCATGTACCTGTGTTCCTCAAACATGTGCCACCAGGATTCCTCCCATATTTTCGACGTCTAAAATGAGTCACCCCATCATCACCCCTTTGGAGCCATGGGTTAGGCGCCCCATCCTTAGAAACAATTTTTGTTTGGAGCACTAGAGGATCCTTGGCCTTGAAACTCAATACCTCATTCGAACTAATCACCCTCAAACAGAGCCCTCTTGACCTTACCACTCCTTCTCTTTCTAAGCTTTATCCCCTCCAATTGTTCGGCATAAGTCATGAGGTGGGAGAAATCCATATAACCTATCAACATGGAAACATGACACTCCTTATTCACGAAGTCAGATACACCTATCACAAAATTGTTCATCCTAGACCTTGGCTCAACCACCAATTGTGGAGCATAGTTGGAGAGTTGGTTAAACCTGAGGGTATACTCCCTCACACTCATCGATCCTTACTTTATATTCATGAATTCTATCATTTCGGCCTCCCTTATCTCAAAACTAAAGAACCGGTTGAGAATGCCACTTTGAACTCTTCCAAAAGGATGACATTATTATTCCCCTTCTCCACCTACCATTGGGTGAACCAAACTTGACCCACCCCCTTAAGTTGGTAGGCTGCCAACTCCACTTTTTCCTCTGATCTAACCCTCATAATGGACAACACTCTATACACTTCATCAATTAAATAATGAGGATCCTCATCCATTTTAGACCCATGGAACTCTGGTGGGTTCTTTCTAGTAAAATCCCTCACCCTAGAAGCCAGAGTTGGAGCATGAGGGGCTTCGAACCCTTGGTGAATTTGGTTGGTCATTGCATGTGCCAACATATTAATAGCATTCCGAAACTCAAATTCAGTAGCCCCTCCATCTTGAGGAGCTTGAGGAGCAAGGTAATCCAGTTGTCCCATAGGTGCATGGGCCCTCCTTGATCTCCCTCTTTGAAGGGCCATGATCTAGAAGTGGAAAGAAATTTGGTAGGAGGAGAAAACTTACCCTACAACTAAGGCACGATATAGACCATGAAGAAGTGAAATATTTCCTAAAATGCCTCACATCCTCCCATTCATTGTTGTAGTGCAGTTCACAACCATGAATAAAACTCTAATCGATGCGGTGTGCTGGATTTCAAGGACCATTAACAACCTAGTGCTCTGATACCACATTTTTCATGGCCGAAGCCTAGGGCCTAGACGTAACACGGCGAATAGGAACCCAAAGGGACCCCAAACAAGCCTCTTAGAATATTATTTACATATCCTTGGTCGCAAAAGTAATTAAATAGCAAGAAGAGAGTATAAATAAGGATAGAGGAACTAAGGGAAGTCTTTGATAGCATAAAACATAGGACACTCAAGAGTCAGGATTATAGATTCACTAAATTACTTGTCCAACAACTCTTCTAGCATAGATTGGGCAGGCCAAGAAACTTTCTAGGCTCACCCTCATTGTACCAAAGTTCAACATAAAGAAATAACATGAGCAAGAGTAGCATAGGTAGTGTCCCTGAACTTGAGGACTTACCAATACTTATTTTCAAGATGTAAAATCTTGCCACATGGCGGATAATCGTGAGGAGCTCCGGTTCCTACATGATAACATCATGTAGGCATAGAGTTTGCGTTAATACATTTGAATGTACTAAGTATGTAGGATGCAATGCAACAAGTGATAGGTAACATAAGCAAAATGTATAAGCATAAGCAAGAGATAAGGTAATATCAATATGGCATGCATGATCAATGCTTCAAGTAAAAATTGCTTAGTCATAATTAAGGAACGTTAATTCAATGTGGAACATATGTATGCTCGAACCTTACACAACATGATTAAGATGGGCCACAAAGCCACCCACTCACCTTATCGTATAACCTTTTCAAGGAGTGTTACCAATACCTCTACCTTACGGCATAGTCTTTTTGGTAGGTAGCATAAGACATCCCCTACTTTACGATATAATTTTTTATGCAGGAGCTGTGAAATATCCTACCATACAGTATAATCTTTTCGGCTGGAACCATGAATTATACCTTACAACATGGCCTTTTTGGTAGGTATTATAGGATGTTCTTACCTTACAATATAATCTTTTCGGTAGAAGCCATGAGTCATTCTAGCTTAAGGCATATCCTTTTTGGTATATCTTATGGAATATCCATATCTTAAGATATATTCTTTTCGGTAGGAGTCATGAAAATAGCTCATCAGACCATCACTTTCAAGTATCAAGAAAGAACTTCTCATTGTCCAAAGAACACAACAAACATGGGAGCCCAACAATTCACTTGCAATGCCTTAAGTACATTACAAGAATTTAATACCCATATACATTCCCTTAATCACCATAAAGTCACTTGACCCATAAGCCATGCAGTAGACCATCAATAACTTAAGAATCCCTAACCGGACATTTTATCAAACACTTGGTGGATGTATAATGCTAGTTCAAAATCATGCAATTCAAAAGTAAAATCATGTGCGAAAACTTAATGTAAATCAACCTATCAACACTTGGTAACAGTCTCATGCAAGATACATTAAAACCCCTCATAAAATCTTATAATACATTATAGATTCATAGCTCAAAACATGATTGAACAGTTAACATTTTATGAAATCCCAACATAGTCAAATTCATAATAAGAAATACCCATAGAAAAATCAACTTGAAAACATTCAATTTTTTTAAAAAAAGGAAGGTTAGGCACCATGGGTGAAAGGACCCAATGGTTGAAACCCACATACCTTAAATTTGTGGATTCCTTTTATGAAGATTTGAATGAGAACTTGAAGCCTGAATGAATTTCTTAAGATCCGGAGATGAGTTTGGGACACTTTTATTTGGGTGAAATATTTGGCTAAGTATTAGACGGGTTTGGGGAATATCTTGAATGATATGGGGTTAAAAAATGACTATGTATAGGTGATTTTACGCATAGGAAGTCTTAGGCCAAAGACCTTAAGGCCTTGAACCAAAACAGGAAAAACTGGCAACAAAATACACAGGACTGCGATGGGTATGCATCGCGGATCCTCACTATAATTGAAAAGTTGGCAAAATTCATTTTTCACTACGAGTCTTCTATAATTCGGGTTATACCCATTTCTCACTCAGTTTTTCCTCTGATCAAGAATATGAAGTCGGATTTTTAATATCACACATGTATTTTGAGATATATAGAAATTACTATTATGGGCATTTTTGAGGTATATTTTTAGGAATTTTTGGGCGTTTCAACCAATCATCTTCCTCAACATAGATACATCAAAAATTAGGTGGATAGAACTCAAATCTGGAGGCAAATCCAATCCATAGGCCACATTCCCAATCCTCTAAAAATCGAATGGGGACCTACAAACTAGGGACTTAATTTCCCTTTTTTGCTAAAATGCATCAAACCCTTCATGGAAGAAACCTTCACATACACCCAATCACCAACAAGGAAATTAGATCCCTCTTCCTAACATCCGAATAAGACTTTTGGCGACTTTGAGCCATTTCCAACCTCTCCCTAATCAACTTCACCATCTCCATGGCCTCCAACACAAAATCTAGGCCAGTCAATTCCATTTCACCTAACTCAAACCATGTCACTAGACACCTACACCTCTTACCATTCAAAGCCTCAATCAATGTCGTACCAATGCTACCATGAAAGCTATTGTTGTGCTCAAACTAGATAAGCAGTATATAATCATCCCTATTTCTCTTAAATTCCAACATGAAAGCCCTTAACATGTCCTCCAAAGTTTGAATTATTCTCTTGGCTTGTCTATTGGTTTGAGGATGAAAAATGATACTTAATGTCACCTTAGTACCAAGTCCTCTTTGAAATGATCTCCAAAAGTTAGAATTAAATTGAGTGCCACAATCAGATGATAGACCTACCACACCATGTAACCTCACCAACTCTTGGATATATAACCTTGCATACTCATCGACATTGAAGGTAGTTCTGATAGGTAGGAAATGAGTTAATTTAATCATCTTATTAATGATAACCCAAATCGAATCAAATTGCTTTCGAGTTTGGGCAACACCAACCACAAAATATATGTTGACATCTTCACACTTCAAAGTGGGAATCCTAATATCATGAGCAAAACGATCAGGCCTTTGATGTTCTACCTTCACTTGTTGACCATTAGGGCACCCGGATACAAACTTGGCTATATCTTTCTTCATACCATGCCACTAATACACTTTTCTCTAATCCCGATACATTCTGGTGGATCGCGGATGTATAGAATAATCATAGTTGTGGGCTTCACTTATGCTCACCTTCCTAAGACCATCAACATCCGAAACACATCACCTGTCTTGACATTGAAGTACACTATTTCCCGTTGGAAGAAAACCTCAATCTTCTTCACAATAACCAACTTCTTCAACTCAACCAAGCACGAGTCTAAATCTTGTTTATCCTTGACATTAACAACCATAGAAGATTCAACCCCATTCTCAACATGTATTCCATCATCATTAGAGTCAGCAAATCTAACACCCAACCTACCCAAACAATGAATATGTCTTACTAACTCTTTCTTTCCTTCATCAACATGAGTCACACTCCCCAAATATAGTCTTCTAAGAGCATCGGCTATAACATTTGCCTTGTTGGGCTGATATTGAACACTCATGTAATAGTCCTTAAGCAGTCGCAACCACCTTCTTTGCCCCAAGTTATGATCCCTTTGGGTGAGCACATATTGCAAATTCTTGTGATCGGTGAAGACATATACATGAACTTCATACAAATAATATCTCCAAATCTTCAAAGCAAACACAAAAACCACTAGCTTAAGATTATGAGTCGGCTAATCCCATTCATGCACCTTCAATTGCCTTGATGCATAATCTATCACCTTACCATGTTTCATAACCACACAACCCAACATAATTCGAGAAGCATCGCAAAAAACCACAAAGCCATCTAAGTCATGCAGTAAAGTCAAAAAAAAGACTCGATGTAAGTCGGTCTTTCAAAGTCTGGAAACTCTTCTAACATTCATCTGACCATTCAAACTTAGCTTTTTTTTGAGTCGACTTAGTCAATGAAGATGCAATGGATGAGAAACCTTCAGCAAATCACCAATAATGACTAGCCAACACAAGAAAAATTTGGTGAGTTAATTGTCTAGGCCAATTCTTCACGGCCTTGGTCTTCATTGGGTAAACCTTAATAACATCACTAGATACTACATGGCCAAGAAAAGCCACTTCACCCAACCAAAACTCACATTTGCTGAATTTATCAGACAATTGCTTCTCCTTTATAGTCTGTAGAACCAACTTCAAATATTCCATATGCTCCTGATCACTTTGGGAATAAATCAAGATATCATCGATGAAGAGAACCACAAAACTATCAAGAAATAGCTCAAACACCCAGTTCATAAGATCCATAAAAACAGTCGGAGCATTAGTCAAAACAAATGACAACACTACAAATTCAAAGTACCTATACCTAGTTCAGTTATTGTTTTATGAATGTGTCGCTCCTTGACCCTCAATTGATGATAACCAAAATAAAGGTCAATCTTTGAGAAATGGGTGGCCCTTTGAAGTTGATCAAATAAGTTGTCAATCCTTGGCAACGGGTATTTATTCTTAATGGTTAGCTTATTCAATTGCCTATTTTCAATTCACATCTAAAGAGAACCATCTTTCTTTCTCATGAAATAATACCGGAACACCCAATGATGATATATTTGGTCTAATAAAGCCTTTCTCCAACAAGTCCTTTAACCGATCTTTCAACTCCTTCAGTTCAGTTGGTGTCATACGATGAGGAATGGAGATAGGTTGAGTATCCAGGATGAGATCTATACCAAAGTCTACTTCTTTTTCGGAGGAATACCAGGAACATCTTTGGAAAACACATCTGGAAACTCGTGAACCACAGGAACCAATTCAATAGTAGGTGACTCAGACTCCACAATTCTAACCCTCACAATACATAGATGCACTCCTTAGAAATCATCT
Organism: Solanum ossicruentum; assembly: GCA_025774065.1. Lineage (NCBI taxonomy): Eukaryota > Viridiplantae > Streptophyta > Magnoliopsida > Solanales > Solanaceae > Solanum > Solanum ossicruentum. The sequence continues at coordinate 22,060 of JAOTQR010086371.1, forward strand.
TTTTCATCTTGATATAGGAAATAAACCAACCTTTAATAGTGGGTCACTACCCTTCCATTCAAAATGAATTTACTCGAAAATTGGAATTTGACTTTCGAGTTTTACAATCTATTGAAGTATACGAAACATGCAACCAATCCATCCCAAGAATAATATCAAATTCATACACCTCACGTTCCACAGGATCACATAGAAGGACTTTATGTAAAATAGAGATAGGTCAACCCCGATAGACTCTTTGGGCAACATTAGACTCACGCACGGGAGTATGCACCCAAAAGGGCTCCCTTAAAATTTTAGGACTCAATCAAAACTTAACAACAAAAAGAGGAGTCACAAAAGATAAATTTGTACCTAGGTCAAGCAAAGAATTAGCATCAAAATCAAAGACTTTTAACATACCATTCATAACGTCTAGAGTCTCCTATACTTCCTTACGTGCATGCAAGGCATTGAACATATTAGTTTTAAGGGAACTACCCAGTCGAGCTCTTTGCTAGCCTTGATCACCTTGGGACATTTTACCTTGGTACTCCTTGGTAGCCTTGGGATAATCACCAACCTTGTGGCCCTTTACACAAACCCTAAAACAAATATCTAAGCTCCCGAAGCACGCACGTGATTGATTCTTCCACAAGTAGTACATTGTGGGGGCATTGACCAACCAACCTGTGCCTTGGGAGGAGGCACTCTAGCATTCGTAACCCTTGCATTTGAACTCTGGCTTTTTTGGAAGCGATCATATCCACCACCACTCCTAGATTTGGAAGACTCACCATCATAACAGGCTCTCATGGAATCTGTTCAGCATAACTCCTGAGCCTGAAGATGTCCATTTCCTGAATAAGCATAGGTATATGACATCCTTTCACAACCACATCGGAGATCCCAAAATTAATGTTGTGCATATTGCACGAGGGTCAGCCACTACCATAGGAGCATACTTAAAGTGATTTGTGAACTTGAGGAAATATTCCCTCACACTCATTCCACCCTACTTGATGTTTATAAATTCTATTATTTTAGCTTCCCTAAGCTCAAGAGGAAAGAAAAGATCTGGAAAGGCAAATTTAAACTACTCCCAGTTAACCCCATCACCACAGACCCTCTCTATCAACTATTGTGTGTACCACACTTGAGTCACATCCTTCAACTTATAAGAAGCTAGCTCAACTTTCTCCTTTGAAGTCACCCCATGACAGTCAACACCTTAGAGAGTTCATCAATTATGTCTTGAGCATCCTTATCAGCTTTTGACCCATAAAACTTGAAGGATTCATCCGGATAAAATCTCTCACTCTAGCTGTTAGAGTTAGAACATGAGGAGGAGGATTAGCCAATCCAGCCTGGGTTTTCACCAATTAAGCAAGCGTGGAAATAGAAGTGCAAAATTCACCATGAGTGCTCGACTCTCCCATAGGCTCTCAAGGGACTTGACCCTCATTAATTGGGGCCTATCTTGGTAGTGGAGCTATTTGTGGAGGCAACTTATATAAGGCATCAAAGACATAGTCAAAATTAGAAAGTCTTCAGACATGGTTCAAGCACAATAAAAAATATTAAGAAGTGAGATAATTCCTAAAACACCATCACAGCCTCCCGCTCATACGCATGGTGCACTTCACACCTATGAATAGGAATCAAATCTATGCGGCAAATTCGACTCCGAGGATCATTTATAAACCTAGTGCTCTGATACCAAGCATGTCATGACCCAAACCTAGTGTATACGAGTGAATGGCGAACCAGAACCTGAGAGTCCCAAAAGAAGACTCATAGTATCCATTCATATCTTCAATTCGAAAGCACATAATAAGGTAATCAATACATAGTTCTAAGGGATGGGAAAGTATGATTCACTCTATGGGGATGTCATAGGGATAGAGATTAGCATTACACACGTAGCACATAACACATTAGAATTAAGGGCTGGGTAAGTATGACTCACATTATAGGGATAGAATGAGACATAGGACTTTCCCCAGTTTCGTATCTCATAACAAATGTGTCATCATAATAATAACATTCAATAGATAGCCATAATCATAATATCCATTAACAAGTAGCATGTCATAAAATGAATTTGTACAAGAGTCTACGTGTTATCCAACAATGCCTCTAAGTCATAGAATAGGAGGGGGCCAAGAGATGTCCCAGGTTCACCTTTAAAGTAAACACTCTATCAGATTTCAATTCTAAGCATGTTTAGCTATGTTCTTTTTAAAAAAAATTGCTTTTTACCTTCCAATTGAACTAATTTTGCAACTTTTGACTCAAATTCACACCGGGACCCCAGACCTCGAACCAACCATACACCTAGCCTAATTTGGTGGTTCAGGAACTGATGGAAAAGTCAGAATCCTATTTCGAGGCCATTTTCTAGGACTTTACCAAAAAAATTATTTTTAGTATTATAACTTCTCAATAACTCACAAATCCACATGATTAAAAATCAATTCAACTATCACAACCCAATCCTAAGGCCTAGACATGACTGGCAAATGGGGAACCCGAAAGAACCCCAAACAAGCCTCATAGCATATCATTATACATCCTCGGTCGGGGAATCAATTAAAATGACAATAAGAGATAAGCATAAACAAGGAAAATTGGAACTAAGGGGAGACTTCCATCATAAACATCAAGAAACAAGAGAGTCAAGTCTCGTATCATAGATACATAACATGTCCAACAACATCTCTACTACATAGATAAGAGCGGGGGGACAAGACAAGCAACCGGGCTCACCCTTATAGCAATGACAATAGGTAATCCAAATATACAAGATATAATCGAAACATAAGTATAAAAGAGGATAGGTATTATCCCCAGACATGTGTACTCACCAAATGCTAACTTGAATAATCTATCTCGTCACGAGGAGGAGAATCAATAAGGGCACCAGTTCCTACATGGTGACATCATATAGGCATAGAGTATGCGTTAGTGCATTTGAATGTACTAAGTATGTGGTATGCAATGCAACAAGAGATAGGCATCATAATCAAAAAGCATAATTATAAGCAATGGATTCGCATAATAATAATATGGCATGCATGATCAATGTTTGAAGTAAAACATGCTTGTAAGTCATTCCAATTGAACAGAACATAGTACATAAGTGTCGGAAAAGCCGTCAACCGAACATAGAATAAGGCCAAGCGAGCTACAACTTGGAATCTCGATGAATACCCCTCACCGGTAAAGAGGTGGTCTACTTGCCAAGGTAAATAATACTTCAAACTTACAGGAACATGACCCTATTGCGTATGAAGTAACCATCCTTACGAGAACATGACCCAATTTTGAAAAGGATTTAATTAAGAACATCACCTTATGGGAACACAAGCCAATTTCGGGAAGAACCTCAATAGAAAATGTACTAAGTGGATCCACTAGTATTGCAAGGGTACAACATAGTCCTACGATGGCACATAGTTCAAGGAAAGAGAGCAAAAACTCCATCCATTGGTGCTAACTCTAATCTCACGGAATACTTATAATAATCACACTTTAGTAACTTATGAGAAAAAATAGAATCATGACACAAGTAGCTCCAAAACATCCTTGACCTCTAATGGTGAGCCCAACTTCATACATAATAATAGTTCATCATCAAACATTATCCTTGCGTCAACATCAACATTAAAGGCACTCACAAGAGGCAAAATCTTTAAGAAATTGCTTAAACCCGGCTTTACAACATCATCAACATTTCCATGAGTTAAACATATCTTTAGAAAGCTTATAATCATTATAGAGTCACATGGATCATAAATCAACCAATAGATAATCAAAACATAAAGAATCCTTAAAAAGGCATTTGACCAAACATTTGGTGGGTGTGTAATGCTAGTGTATAATCATGCAATTCAAGAGTGAAATCATGCTAAAAAATTATTATAAAACCATCAATACGTACTTGGTAACACCCTTAGCAATATACATCAAAACCCTTCATCAAATCTCACAATAGATCTTAGATTCATAGCTCAAAACATGATAAAACAATCACACTTTCATGAAACCCTAACATAGTGTGCAGTGAAATTCATAATGAGTAAGAACCTTAAGTAAATAAAGTTTAAATTATGCAATTTTAGGTAAAAGGATGCTTGGGTATTATGGTTGAAAGGAACCCATGAAAGAAACCTACATACCTTGACTTTGGAGAGTTTCTTTAAGAAGATTTTAAATGGAGGCTTGAAGCTTGAATGAAATTCATAGATAAGGATGAGTTTTGGGAAACCTGAATCTTGAGAAGGACTTGCATCTTCACTTGGCTTCCTTGAATTCTAATTAGACTTCTTGAAAACCTTGAGAATGGATGGAGAATTTGATGAAGGTTAGAGAAAAATTGAGAGGTTTTGGGTTGGTTGTTAGGGCTCAAAACAGCTTGACAATGAGTGATTTTCGTGTACATAGGTATAGGGTTATTACCCAATTGCCCTGGAGTAAAAAGAAGAATTTTTGAAAATTTTTTGAACTAGTCCGCGTCAGGTTTGCGTCGTGGACCCATCATGGAAAGCTACTATTTTTGCAAAGTTTCATCAAAAATTATTTTTCTTGGCCCGGAAAAAGTATACCTTGTAGTACACATTTTCCCACGCCATTTTTCCCTTTGAACAAGAATATGAAATCAGATTTGCAAAATTTTGCACAGATTTTGAGATACAGAAAAAAATGCATAATAGGGTCTTTTCGAGCTACGTGGAGGGGTGTTTTAATATCTCCAATTTGAGATATAAGGGAATTATGATCATGGGGACATTCCTAGGCAAGTGTGGGGCATTTTAATATCTCAACCTTGGGAACATTCTTCACCGAATGTCAAAGAAACGTACATAAGAAGAGTAATCATAAAGAGACCAGCCCCAACAAGAATGCAACAATGCACTTAAACACCATTTTAAAAATCTCAACATAAGTGTAAAATTGCCATGAACCTTTTCAACGTAAATATGAATGCATGCAAATAATTTAGGGGCTGGAATATTAGATATGAAATCAAAAAAAGGGTTTGACATGATACCATACGCTTGAATAGAATGGAAGAGGTGTGGATATCATTTTTCCATACCCACTCTGGCTCCCCGGGAGGCACTATCGACTTGGTGATTCTTCCAATGGGCCTTGACAAACACTATGTCCTCATCAATCAACTTCTTCATCCCTTCCATCCACTACCTCCACTAGGACCTTCTCCTAAGCCAACTTATCCCCCATAACACCCATAACCTGAAAGAGTTCTATGACACTAGAATACCAACACATCCCCTCAACCCAAAAGCATGAAAACCAGACAAACCATAACCATATCCCTAGGTAGTTCCAATCCTTAAAGAAACCTTACCAACCGTACTCTACATCCTACAAACACTGACAATCCTAAACTCAATTGTCAACCATAAACCCACATAGTCCACTTGGTAGCATAAACCACCATCTCCCCCTTGGGAGACAACCTCCACTCTATCATCTCTTCAACTAAAACTTACAACCCTAATAAGACAGAATCAAGGCCTTGCTTAATCTAGACCTCTCCAACCAAAGAAGATTTGGAACCATCAAGAATACTACACCACCGTGCTCAATTTCTTCCAACTTAACCCCCCAACTTAGCCAACCAATGGACCTCCCTTGCCATCTCTTTGCCACCACCATCAACAAATGCTAGGCCACTTAGAGTACCGAACATAACATAAGCCTTGCTGGGGAAATTAATGCACACTCATATCATAATCCTTAAGGAGTTCTAACCACCTTCTTGTTATCTTCTATCCACATATATCATATTTAGTGAACAACACCTTATCATCCAAGACTTGCAACACTACCCCCAAATGATTCACAAGATCTAGTTAAATCAATGCATCACCACTAGGGACCACCACCGACATGTCAACGTAGAGTTTTAAGACCCTTTTCATGAAATCCATAAACATAATCGGTGCATAAGACAACCAAACAACTCCAACAATACCCAAATACTCACCCCTAGTCCGGAAAGACACTTAGGAATATCACCTATCCTCATCATCACTTAGGGACGAAACCCGAACCAAAGATCAATAGAGAAGTGACTAACCCATGTTGTTGGCCAAATAGATCAACCATCCTTATCCAACATATTACCACCTTATAGATTTTACACTTATTGAAAGCATGATGTGCATGTAACCAATCCACCCCTAGACTTCCAAACCCACCATGCCAAGCTCAACAAGACATTGAAACAACACCTCATACAAATGGGGCAACCCCCTATAGACCTCTCTTAGCCACAATAGACTCACGTAACCCTCCGGGACATAACATGGGTCATATTAGCACAAAAGAATAACACAAGAAATAGCAAATCCCATACCTATCAAATCATCCTACTCAAAACGTCGGTCACAACTTTGGCCTTACTTAGAAGGAACCTATTCACAAACTCCAGAAATAGCTTGCTAAGCTCAAGAAGCTCCTAATATCTAATGAAGTCAAGGTTTAAGATAATCTCTAATCACCTTCTTCTTACTAGGGTCCTCCTTAATACCATCACCTGGCACCATGCAACCTAGGAAGGCAACCTCTTTCAATCCAAACTCTCATTTCTCCTATTTAGCATCCATCTTTCTTCCTTAAACTTTGTAGTACTACCCTCAAATGACTCACATACACTTCCTCACATAGGGAAACAAACTATCATACCAAAACCACAATAAACATAATAGAGCAGTGACTAAAGACCTTATTCATGAGACTTATAGGCATAGCCAATAGACTAGTCAAACAAAAAGACACTACCCCAAATTCAAAATATCGAAAAGGACTCTCAAGAACTCACTGATTAGCGAAAACATCTCAATAGAAAATATCTTAGGTTCAACACCCCTAACTCTCTTAAGATGATGAGTGCAACCCTTAGGGATCAATTGTACCTTAAGACAAGATATGGACCTACTTCCTTTGCTATCACTTGACAACCTCCCACTCAAAGATGAGCTCATTAGGGAATCGGGGTCTAAATCTATGGGTCCTACCATCCATGAAGACACAACACACATGCAATTATGTCATCCCAAGTATGACATCAAATCTATCACATCTACTCGAACAAGCCATAAGCCAAGACTTAATGCAATATGAACTTGGATCAACACGTATGAACTTTCTAGCAACAATACACTTAACAAAAAGGATAGACACCAAAGGTTCATATAATAACTCGGGACATAAAAGAAGTCCACTAGCAACCAAAAGTAGTAATGAAAGGAATAGAGAAACTCGGATCCATAAAAAATCAAAACCTTCAACTTACCATTCTTCACCTTCCTCTTTCAAGCGGCATGATCAACTAGATGAGCAAAGAACAATCATTAGGGGTGGAAAATTTACTCCAACTTTATAGCACAACTTAGAACATGAGGAAGGGAAATATTTCCCAGAACATCACATAGCCTCTTACTCATACTTGTAGTGCATAACACAACTATAAATAATACTCTAATTGACATGGTATGTTAGACTCCAAATATCTAACAACCAAATGCTCTAATACCATCTTTTTCACAACCAAGCCTAGGGCCTGGACATGACTGGTGAATGGGGAACCCGAAGGAACCCCAAACAAGCTTACAGCATATCGTCATACATCCTTAGTTGCTGAAGTAATTAAAATGACAATAAGAGATAAGCATAAACAAGGGGAATTGGGACTAAGGGGAGACTTCCATCATAGACATCAAGAAAAAATGGAGTTAAGTCTCTATCATAGATACATAACATATCCAACAACAATGCTACTACATAGATACGACCGGGGACCAAGAAAAGCAACCACTCTCACCCTCATAGCAATGTCAATAAGTAATCCAAATATTCTATATATAATCGAAACATCAGCATAAGGGAGGAGATATATTGTCCTCAGACATGAGGACTCACCAAATGCTAACTTGAATAATTTGTCTAGCCACGAGAAGGAGAATCAATAGGGGCACCAGTTCCTACATGGTGACATCATGTAGGAATAGAGTATGTGTTAGTGCATTTGAATGTACTAAATATGTGGTATGCAATACAACAACAGATTGGCATCATAATCACAATGCATAATTATAAGTACTAGATTGACATAATAATAATATGGAATGCATGATCAATGCTTGAAGTAAAACATGCTTGTAAGTTATTCCAATTGCATAGAACATAGTATATAAGTGCGGGAAAAGCCCTCAACCAAACATAGAATAAGATTAAGCGAGCTACAACTTGGAATCCCAATAATCACCCCTCACCGGTAAAGAGATGGTCTACTTCCCAAGGTAAACCATACTTCAAACATACGGGAACATGACCCTATTATGTATGAAGTAACCTACTTTATGGGAACATGACCCAATTTCGGAAAGGATTTCATTAAAAACTTCACCTTATGAGAACACGACCCAATTTTGTGAAGAACCTAAAGAGAAAGTGTACTAAGTAGATCCACTAGTATTGCAAAAGGTATAAAATAGTCCTATGGTGCACATAGTTCAAGTAATGAGAGCAAACCCTCCATCAATTGGTGCTAACTCTAATCCCACAAAATACTTATAATAATCATACTTTAGTAACCTATGAGAAACATAAAATCATGACACAAGTAGATCTAAAATATCCTTGACCTCTAATGATGATCCTAACTTCAAACAAAAGAATAGTTCATCATCAAACATTACTCATGCGTCAAATTCAACATTAAACGGATCGCAAGAGGTAATATCTTGAAGAAACGGCTTCAAGCCGACTTTCAATATCGTCAACATTTCCATGAGTTAAACATATCTTTAGAAAGCTCATAATCATCATAGAGTTACTTGGATCATAAATCAACCAATAGCTCATCAAAGCATAATGAATCCTTAAAAAGGCATTCGACCAAACACTTGGAGGGTGTAATTCTAGTGTAAAATAATGCAATTCAATAGTGAAATCATGCTAAAAAATTCACTGTAAAACCATGGATAGGTAGTTAGTAACACCCTCAAGAAATATACATCAAGTATGTTGGGTAATTCACTGCACACTATGTTGGATAAAACAATCACACTTTCATGAAACCCAACATAGTGTGCAGTGAATTACGTAATAAGTAAGACCATGAGTAAATCAACTTTAAATCATGGAATTTTAGATAAAAGGGTGCTTGGGTATCATGGGTGAAAGTAACCCATGAAAGAAACCCACATACCTTGACTTTGGAAAGTTTCTTTAAGAAGATTCGAAATGGAAGCTTGAAGCTTGAATGAAATCCTTAAATCTGGATAAGTTTTGGGACATTTGAATCTTGAGGAGGAGTTGGGGATTGACTTGGTTTCCTTAATTCCAACAAGATTTCTTGAAAACCTTGAGAATTGATAGAGAATTTGATGAAGATTAGAGAGTAATTGAGAGGTTTTGCGTTGGTTTTTAGTGCTCAAAAGGGATTGACAATGAGAGATTTTGTAATATAGGTATAGGGTTATTATGCAATTGCCTTGGAGTAAAAAGAACAATTTTCAAAATTTTTTGAACTATTCCTCTTCAGGTCCACATTGCGGACCTATCACAGACAACTACTGTTTTTGCAAAGTTTCATCAAAAAATATTTTCTTGGCACGGACAAAGTATACCTTATAGGTACTCATTTTTCCACACAATTTTACCCTCTGAACAAGAATATAAGGTCAAATTTGTGAAATTTCTGCATGAATTTTGAGATATTAATAAAAATGCATCATAGGGTCTTTCCGAGCTATGTGAAGCGGTGTTTAAATATCCCCAATTTGAGATACAAGGGAATTACGATTTGTCACGATCCATGCCTGGGGACTAGAAGTGACCGGTGAATGGGGAACCCAAAGGAACCCCAAACATGCCTCATAGCATATAATTATACATCCTTAGTGACGAAAACAATTAAATGACATTTGAAGAAAGCAAATAAGGGAAAAAAGGGGCTAAGCAAGAACTTGTCGTAACACAGATTCAAGAGACAATAGAATCAACTCTTAGCATAAATACATAGCTTTATCCAATAAAACCTCCACTACATAGATAATGGTGGGGGACAACACATACAATTGGGCTCACCCTTATAGTCATAAGTATATGATAAAATAAAGGGAATCTTAATACATAATGTGAGAGAATAGTCCTTGTCCCCAGAATGGAGGACTCACTAAAGGCTAAGCTAAACAATCCATCTATCCATAAGAAGAATCAATAGGAGCTCCAGTCCCTACATGGTGATATCATGTAGGCAAGAGTATGCATTAGTACATTTGAATATACTAAGTATGTGGGATGCAATGCAACAATAAACAAACTCCATAATCAAAATGCACACATTAGAAAATAGGCATAATATAACAATATGTCATTCATGATCGATGCATAAGTAAAACAAGCTAGGGTAAATCATGCTTATATAAGATATCATATGTGTAGAAAAGACCAAGCTATAATCCCAACTTTTAATGGGAAATGTTGTTCACACCCGGACACCTTGGTGGCAAGGTACTTACTCCTCACATGGTAGATGTTGTTCACACTTGAACACCCTGGTGGAAAGGTACTTACCCCTCACATGGTAGATGTCGTTCACACCCGGACACCCTAGTGGCAAGGTACTCACCCCTCACATGGTCATCCGACCCTTGTGCCCCCTGGACCGAACATGGTCTAATACAATACATTACATAGAACATACATATATACATCATGTACATAAGCTCATTTCATCATTAAAACATCATACATATCATATCTCATGCTTTGAACCTTTAAGTCCTTAAGAAACCATAATCAGACATTTTATCAAACACTTGGCGGGTGTGTAATGGGAATAAAAGAGAATGCAATTTAGAGATGAAATCATGCAGAAAATTCAGTTCTAAACCAGTAATCAACACCTTGCAACACCCCCTAGATCAAAGCCCCTCATCAAATCCAATATTAGATCCCAGATTTGAATCTCAAAATATACTAAAACAATCATACTTTCATGAACTAAAATCATTGTGCAGTAAATTTCTCAATATACAAGACTCACATGTAAAATCAATTTTAAATCATGCAATATTAAGTAAAAGAGGGTGTAGGCACCATAGATGGAAGGACCCAATTGTTCAACACCACATACCTTGACATTGTAGAACCCTTGAAAAAGATTGGAGATGGAGACTTGAAGCTTGAATGAGAACCTTGGTGAAATCCTTAAGATTGGTCTTGAGTTTGGGACTTGAATTTAAGGTGGAATATGAGTCTAAAGTGTTTGAGAGGATACTGGGAAATATTAAGGATGATATGATGGTGAAATAAGACTAAGTATAGGTAAAAACACGTATGGGAAACCTTGGGCCCAAGACTTGAAAGTTTTGGACCAAAATAAAAAAAGGCCAAAATAACACTGGCCGCATCGCCTCACTGGAAACTTGCATTTTTTGCACAAATGAGTTTTACGAAAATGGGCATAAATCCTTTATACAAACTCGGAATGAGGTGAAATAAAGTGCATTGGAAAGCTAGTTTAGAGGGCTTTAAGATGCTAGGTCGTGGTCCACTCAATTCTTTGTGTTCTAAGAGATATTATCCTTCAAAATTAACCCTCCTAAATAACATTCTTTGCGATTTTTGAATTTCGATACGTTTGCTCTAAAATTCGGGTTAGATCCATTTCCCATTCAATTTGGCACCCTAAATAAGAATATGAAGTCAGATTTTCGAAACAACAAATGAATTTTAAGATATATGAAAATTACGAATTTGGGCACTTCCAAGGCACATTTTCGGGCACTTTTTTTAGGGAATCCATACACGATTATGGGGGCATTCTATGCAAGTATGGGGGCATTTCATCAACCATAACCATCCCAATAGTCTCAATGAGTCACAAACAGTCTGAGGTTATAATATATGAGCTCAAATCAACAGAAAACCACAAAAATAAAGAAATGAACCAGAGGGTCGTTACAACAACAAATCAAAAAACACCAACAAGAACAACCCTACCCAAGTATATATTTATTAGGACACACAGTGACAAAGTTTATGAAATATATCTACTTTTTCATCTTCTCAAACCTAAATAATCATTATTTCAAGAAAAATCAAAACCCTAATTGAGAAAAATAAAAAAAAAACTTCAAATTTTAAGAATGTACTAACCTTATCAGTGAGAGAAAGCAGTGAAGATGACGATGACAAGGTGGTGAAGATGGTGATGATGAGGAGCGGTGAAGTAAAAAAGGAATGGAGAAGGAGAAGGAGAAGAATGAAGAAGGAAGAGGAAAATCCTTTTGTTGCTGTCTCTGATCTGGTCTTGGTCAAGAAGAAGGAACATGGAAAAAACTTGTGTCTAGTAGTTTCTGCTTTTTTAAAAAAAAATTAGAAGTTATAGAAGTTTATTTATTTATTTTTTTTTAAAAAAAGTAGTTTCTGAAGTTTTAAAATTACACTTTACCCCCTAGTTAACTTAATTCTAGTTAATCTCTAATTAATAACAACTTTGACCTTAGATGGTAAAAGTTCTCACCTTTTTATATTTGAAGACTTAAGTGACACCTATGGCTCAACTTTCACAAGTATGTAACTCATTCTTTACTAGTAATGATTCATAGCTTGTTTTGCCAAGCTTTAGGGAAGCTACAAGTGTTCTCTTTTTCTTTTCTCTTTTTTTGAAGAAGTGTTATTTTAGAAAGTTGAGGTGTCTACTCAAGCTTTAAAAAAAAAAAACATTAAGCTCTTTTGAGTAGTAACTAAAGTTGGTTTTCAGAAGTTGAGAAAAGTATCTTCTCCCAAAGTAATTTTACGACCTTGGCCAAGAAAATATTTTTCTAATATTGACGAAAGTGCTTCTGAAATTGGTTAGCCAAACACAAACTATTACTCTTCAAAAGTACTTTATCGAAAGCATTTCCTACAAGAGAACTTTTTAAAATACATAGATTTTTGGCCAAACAACGTATAATAAGGAAATAGTAGGCATGAATTGATGTCTTCATATGATGAATAGAAGACATACTTATATAAAATGTTAAGTACAAAACACATGCCATAGTCATCCTTTGTTCAAACATATTTGTTATCATGAAAAATGACCGACTTTAAAGAAAAATTAAAAATTGTTCGAAAATCAAGAATAAATCTAAACTTAATTAATTTAAGCAAAATTAATTCTCGAGATTCGAAAGGACACAAAGTCGTCACCTAATTTTGCAGATAATCAGGAAACCAATAAGTATTTTAAAAGACCTAACAGAAAAATCTTTTAAAATTCCAGGAAACAGGTTCGGGTTTACATTTCCACTTCGAGAAGATTTTACACTCTCGAAATGGCCGCTAAATGCGGTTATCCGACGATTAAGATATTTGACTAACTTTGACTTGAAAAAGATTGACTGATTTT